>ML363378.1:0-82458 GCA_005239505.1 Nicotiana paniculata | reverse complement strand
AAAAAAAAAAAACCTATTTGGAGAGAGAAGGTGGGGTGGGGTGGGCTGGTGAGGATGAGGAATGTTGAGAAGGAGTTTTGTAAAATATTTTCCTTTCTCTTGATAAGGAAAATATTTTCCTCCAATTAGAGACAAAGGAGTTCATAAGTAAAATATTTTCCAAAATATTTAAGCCAACCATATATAAGTAAATTAAAAAATATTTTCCGAAAAATACTTTCCTTCATACCAAACACACCCTTAATTTTCGATGGAAAAGTATTGGCTAAAAGTAGGGGCGGGCGTTCGGTCGGTTCGGTTCGGTTTGAAGAAATTCGGTTCGGTTATTCGGTTTTCGGTTTTGTAAAAGTAGTAACGGAAACCGAACTGAAATAAGTTCGGTTCAGTTCGATTTTTCTAATTTCGGTTCGGTTATTTCGGTTCGGTTTTCGGTTTGAACATTATCATATTGGGCTCCTTCTATGTAATAATAGGACCGGCGAATTAAAGTTTTTAAGATTGGGAAGTTGATGGACTTACTTAATTGGGTTTAGTCTTTGATAGATTGGACCAAATAGTATTAATTTATTACCTATGGGCTTAGCCTATATATAACTTAAAGAACCTATATGCTAATAATTCGGTTTTTCGGTTAACCGAACTAAATAACTTCATAACCGAAAACCGAAAAACTGAAATTTTAAAAATTTAAACCGAAACCGACTGAACAAACCGAATAACCGAAACCGAAATAAAAAAAAATTTGGTTCGGTCGGTTTATTCGGTTCCGACCGAAATATGCCCACCTCTAGCTAAAACACCTATATGATAAGTACATAATTTTGTAGTTCGGGTGCTTTATTACTATTTATTTTGTGTGTTGATTCATAACTAATGGTAAGCTACTTGCTTTGAGAGGCGGCAAAAGCTTTTCTACCAGTTGTGGGAACTGTACAAATATGTTAAGTCATTTAAGAGCTTACTCTTGCGTGTTGCTACAAGACCTTTTTTTAGGCCCCTAATTTATTGCATGATAAATGGACACTAAATTTCATCCACCTAACATAAAACATAAAATGCTAACTTAGTTGAAAATTAAGAGATTTTTACGTGAATAATTGAATTTATAAATTACTTTTTTCTAGTCGGTATCTGAGAGCGGCTCCGCTCCATTATAATTTGCTCCATTAGATGTTAATACAGTTTTGAATAACTAACACATATCCTTGTTAATTTTAAAAAGATAAGATTTTTTATTTATTAATTCTCTATTATTATGGTTAAGTTTCTATTGATAAACAAAAAAATGTATGAATGATACGTCAAAATCATGTTCTTTCCCAGAAAAAAAAAATATATATATAAAAATCAAAACTCAAAAATAAAGAATAATAATATTCACTTGCTAAATAAACATATATACTCACCCGATCTTAAGGGGAAAGAAAAGTAATTTAATAGATATATTTTTGGGGAAGAACATGATGCTGATGGGCATTCACATATTTTTTGTTTATCAATAGAAACTTAACCATAATAATAATAGAGAACTAATAAATAAGAAAATCTCATCCTTTTAAAATTAAGAAGAACACATTTAATTATTCAAAGTTATATTGACATGTAATAGAGCAAATTGTAATGGAGTGGAGCCGCTCCCTTGATATATATACATATATACACTTACCGGTTAGGTGAGAGACTATTTACCAATGATACATAACATTTAAAAAATATATTAAAAGAATAAAAATCAATGATATGGTTGGAATTCAGAGAAAAAAATGAATAATTTTTTTTGAATACATGTATCTCACACATATATATATGAAATACGAAAAATACATAAGGGATACATAGAGAGTACACAAGAGATATACGGAATGTACATAGTCGTACCAGCAGAAACTTTATATTCTTCTTTCTAACCATAGCTCAAATATAAACTCAAATAACCTTTTTTTTTTTTACGAAATCGTCCCAAAATTGTGAATAAATTTCTTAAGATGTACTGAATTTTTTCAAACAACACCCACTTAAAATCAATTGTAATTTCAAAAATCCGAATTTTAATTTTAAACTCAAGCTCAGGAGAGCTTCAATGGCTTTTAAAGTTGTTTTATAAAAAGAAATTATTACCGTCAATCACGATCTTTCATGCTCTTAGTGATATCGTGCTATAATTTGTAATTGTTCGGTGGCGCTCTTGACCTATTTTTTAATTGACTTACGGTTTTCATCAAACTGTATTTTTAACTATCATAAATTATACGTGAGTACGGGCCTCAATCCTCATTCTTCAAACAAGATGCTAATTCAGCAGTATAAGAAGCTTTGTTGCTCTAATCACAAAAAATGACTCTTACTGTTGGTGACAATTTTTGTGCTGCAAAGTCAATTGCTTCCGTTATCGGCGGGAACATTCTCGAGGTGATGTTCAATTTTAAATGTTATTCTGTCAATGTTAATCAAACTTCAATTAGGGTTCTACGCTTGTGTCTATAGACATACCCATCTATTGACGTTACGACAATAAATTATTTAAATTAGTGTAGTTCTTTGTATATGTGAGTGCGTAGCGAAAGTAAGGACCAAAGAAGCCACAAAGTAAAGAGAAAAAAGCTTTAGTCACTTTGTAATAAAAAGAGGATTTAAGGCTAACTTTAAAGATATTTTATGAATTGAGTAAATATTGTTTTTTTTTTCCTTTTTCATGTAATAATAAGCTATGTAAGCGTTAGACCATTCAAAGTCACAGCTATTTTTAGAGTCAAATTAATGCCAACCTCTCTTACAACATTTATTTCATAAAAAAAAAGATATGACAGGCATAACTACTCTATTGAGCAGGGTTAACGATCCCTATCTTGTATATGAGTTCTTGGAATTTTTACTTATCACATGTCATGAGAAATATTCCAAAATCCACCTAGCATAACTACATAAAAGATGAAATTTCCACCTTTTCATAAACCAAACAACTACGTATATTATACGACTTAATTTTTTCCTTTTCTTTTTTCTCTTCTNCCCCCCCCTCCCCGGACGCAAACTCACCTATCTCATTTCTTCGATCTTCTATAAAGTCTTGCCAAGAAGTCGAGAAATTAGACATAAGTAAAGTAGTCATACACCAACCTCTCTGATTTATTAAGTCAATTTTCAATATGGAAGTCTCTTTCTTCATGATCATCTTCCTCTTTGTCCTACCTTTGCTGCTTGTATTATTCATCAAAAGAGGGCAAAAAAGATTGCCCCCAGGACCATGGAAACTCCCACTCATTGGAAATTTACATCAGCTGGCTGGAAGCTCTCTGCCCCATGTTGCACTCAAGGAATTAGCTGAGAAACATGGACCTTTGATGCACCTAAAACTAGGCGAACGTTCAACTATTGTCATATCATCTTATAAGATGCTGAAAGAAGTAACTAAAACAAGCGATACCGCATTTGCTCATAGGCCAGAGATTCTAGTCTCGAAGACCCTTACATACAATAATAGAGATATGGTTTTTGCTCCGTATGGTGATTACTGGAAACAAATGCGCAAATTCTGCATGTTAGAGCTCCTAAGTCCGAAAATGGTTCAATCAACTTATCCTCTAATGGAGGAAGAGATTTCGCGCTTAGTTACATCCATTAAGGCATCGGCTGCAGGTTGTACGCCAATCAATATGAATGAATGTTTTAACTCGCTAACTTGTGCTATTATTTGCAGAGCTTCAGTTGGAATGGCCTGTAACGATCAAGATTCATTGGTTTCGGCAATAAAAGAAATGGCAGCTGCAGCAGGGATTTTCAATATCATAGATTTGTTCCCGTCCCTCGAGTTTCTTGAGTTCATCATAGGATCCAAGCAAAAACTAGTTAAAATACATCAAGAATGTGATCTCCTTCTTGAAGAAATTGTCCGAGAGCATGAAGCTACCATAGAAAGAAATAACGGTGAGCCCATCGATGAAGATGATCTTTTGCATCTTCTTTTAAGGCTTAAAGACAAGGAGAGCCACAGTTTTGAGATCCCTATAACAAGAGATAACGCTAAAGCTATTGTCTTAGTAAGTACTACCTTGATCTTCATGTCATGTCAATCTCTTCCTCTACAACATTTTCTTCTTGTTAAGTCTTAATTATATTATTTATTCTTTTTAATTTGATCGAGCCCTGAAATTGCTTATCGATTGTGTGTGCCTACAGGATATATTCATTGCCGGAACTGAGACATCAGCAACTACACTTGAATGGGCCATATCTGAGCTAATGAAGAATCCGACAGTGATGAAAAAAGTTCAAGCTGAAGTCAGAGAGATGTTGAAAGGAAAAACAATAGTTGATCGATGTGATATTCAGAATCTAAAGTACCTGAAATTGGTTGTTAAGGAAACTCTAAGGCTTCATCCTCCTGCTCCATTGTCTTTACCTAGGGAATCAATAAGGCAGTGCGAGGTTAATGGGTACATCATACCTAATAAAACTACAGCACTGGTGAATATGTGGGCAATGGGAAAGGACCCTCAATATTGGCATGATCCAGAGAAATTTGAGCCCGAGAGGTTCAATAACGATATTGAAGGATCGACTCCATTTGAGTTCTTGGGATTTGGATTTGGGAGAAGGGCATGTCCAGGAATATCGTTTGGTACAGCAACCATTGAGCTCACTCTGGCTAGACTACTATACCATTTTGACTGGAAACTTCCTAATGGTATGAATTTAGAAGAATTAGATATGTCTGAGAAATTTGGTGCTGCCGTTGGTAGGAAAAACAAATTATACTTAATTGCTTCACCATATGACTAATTTATTCACCTACTACGGTAAGTATAATAAACATAAATCGTCTATCGTTCTTTCACTTTCAGTGTTGTTCCTCTTATTTTTCCTTATTACTTCTACTCCTGAAGTGAGGGTTGTGCATAATATATTATTTTATTTTCTGGAATTTGCTTTTGTTATTTCCTTAGTTAGTTTTATATATTATTATTATTATTATTATAGAAGCATGAACATGATGTTATTAGTCCAAAATAGCCTTAAAATTAAATCAAATCTTTAACTATGTTGGGCAAAATTATAATATTCAAAACTGTGATTCTGCCACTTTTCGATGGAATTCTAATCCCCATCATTTTTCTATTTTTGAGTTGTTTGACATATTAACATTCCGTACCAATCCACATGAAACAAAACACTTCGAAAAACATATTTACATACATAAGGACTATTTGTACGATGTAACCTATTTATGATTGTAATTAATTTCCTTCATTACATAAGCTTTCCCCCATAGATTAGTTTCATGTATCTAACTCAAATTCTGAAATAAAAGAAGCATCATTCGGAGGAAGGGTCCAAAATAGCATTAACGTTTTGGAGAGACTAGAGAGACCAGCAACTATTCTTTGGTTTTTTAATCATGATGGCTTATTTTTATTTGTTTAACTCTCTAGGTATAATGTATTTAGGGAGTACTCTGGTTGATCAAGTAAGTTTGGGTTTCAAATTTGGTTAGGATTCTTTTGTTTCCAATAATTTCATAACTCGGATTCATTGTTGGAAGAATATATCGATCGACACAATGTATAATAAATCATTAAATTCAAGTCTATAGGACCAATCCCAATTTAAACAAAATGAAACAAAATAAAGATAGATAATGATCAAGTGAGATCTGCAACTTGCAAATGCAAATTGCAAAGAGAAAACCAATCTGATTGGTTGCAAGGGACACCAACTTCTACTACCAATAGGAGTATTTGTTCTTCATTTCAAACACACCAAAAATCAGAGCGAACACAATAGAGCGTAAAGAGAGTAATTCACACATTATAGTTTGTGACATAAATAGAGAGTCAAAGTAATATCATAGTGTGATATTTAAATAAAGAATGTTATTTCTTTTGAAATTGTGATAGTTTCTTGACACTCCAAGTTGTAATATTACAATGGTATTATATTGTTCCGCTCGGATATTATATGTTACCCCATTAAAAGTTTTGGGGTATTGGTTACTTTCTTGTGTTATTGTTATTTATCGTAGATATTTATTTTTGGGTGGACTATTATTTTTCCCAGCAATGAGGTATCAGACTATGGCGAATAATGGCCCGTTGTCTTTTCAGTACCACCCTCTCACACAAAATAAAAAATTAGAAATAATGTCTATATATGAAACTCATTCTTGACTCCTAGGATGTGTGAGAAATCGTAGATAGAGGATATGTAAAACATGATAATGAGGAAGCTTTGCCTCAAAATGAAAATGTGTTCTTGGCGAAGACAAGTAAGAAGGATCAACAAGCGCTCATGGTCACCCACCAATATTTGGATGATGATGCCACGCTTGAAACTCGTGTTTAGTTGTAGTATCTCACTCTAATTACAACATTTTACATGTTTTTTTAGCTTAAATGATAGTGAATTACACTTAGTACGTGTTTTATGCCTTGTAAGTAGTGATTCCGAGTTCAAATGTTAGAGATAAATAGATCAATTTGGAGCTTTGAAAAGTAAAAGCCCAGTAAACTAAGATGGGATCGTGTTCGGAGGTAGTGTACCAAGTCTGGATGTCAAAAGAAGATGAAATAATTTTACTCTAAGAAATTTATTGTAACGACCCGGTCGGTCGTTGCGTAGAACTTGCATTATAATTACTGTTATTGAATTGTCATCGGTTGGTTATATTTTTCTTGATGTGTTAGAGACGGTAGGCTCGGAATCGGAATGGTTGTAGTGAAAATTTAGCCATTTAGTCTTAAAAATAGCCTTAAAATGGGAGAAGTCAACTGAGAGTTGACTTATTGGTAAACGACCATGGAATGCGGATTTTATGACTTTGATAGCTTCGTTAGGTGATTTGGGACTTAGGAGTATGTTCGGAATATTTTTGTGATGTCCGGTGTAGAATTATGCTTGAATTGGCGAAAGTTAGTTTTTGGTGATTTTCGACCGGCCGTGGAAAATAGGCTATCGGGGTCGGAATGGAATTTCTGAAGTTGGAACAGGTTCGTAATGTAATTTTGGATATGTCTGCAAAATTTCAGGTGAATCGGAGTTGTTTTGGATAGTTTCAGTATCGTTGGTGAAATTTAGAAATTTCAAAGTTCTTAGGCTTGAATCTGATGTGATTTTGCTGTTTTGATGTTACTTTTGGTGTTCCGAGAGTGCAACTAAGTTTGAATGACCATTTATGATGTGTTGGCAAACTTGGTTGGGGTCCCGAGGGGCTCGGGATTATTTCGGGTGGTTAACCGGCACTTTTGGACTTAGAACAATAGCTGTTTTTCTGGTGTTTTGACAATTGAAGGTCTTTCATTGCAACCGCATAGGTGAAGATGCTATCGCGTAGAGTAATCTGAGGGTCAGGAGAAATTGTGCATCGCGATCGCAGGAATAGGAGTGCAATCGCATAGGTTTGGAGGGATGAGCAGTGCGATCGCGTGTGTGGAGGTGCGATTGCGCAGAATGAAAAAGGGGTGCGTGAGTTTGGACGGTTGGCCATCGCGACCGCGTGAAGTCATGTGCGATCGCAGTAGGTTAGGAAGCAGAGTTTCACGATCGTGGGAGCTAAGCCGCGATCATGGAGAGTAATTTTGGCAGCTGGGGGATTTGTTCTTCGCGATCGCGTGAGTACTTCTGCGATCGCAGTGAAGAATACCTCGGCAGTATATAATTAAACCCTCCGCGACCATTAAACCTTTTAACACTATTTTTGAACGGGAAAAGAGCTTTGAGGTGATTTTGAAAAGAGGAAATCATTGTTCTTCGTTGAGGTAAGTATTTTGGACCCTAAAACTCGATTATAGGTGATTAAGGAACATAATACCAGTGTTTAATTCATGAAAATCAATAGAAAATGATGGGGTTAGGGCTTGAGATTATGAGACCTTTAGGAGTCGATTTGAGGGGTCAAACGAACTCCGATTTTAGCATTTTTTATGTACGGACTTGTGAGATGATGAAGAAAATTTTGGTATAAAATTTGTCGAGTTCTGATATGAGAGAGGCCAAGTGCATGAGAGTGATTTATGCCATGTTATGGCTTGTTTATAGCGCTTCGGCTGTAGGAGCCCCTATGGAGTCTGTACACACCTCCAGTGAGCGCAGGTACCTACTAAGTGCGAGTGGTGTTGCCGCGAGGCTGTTACTGAGTGATAGTGAGGTTGCCCATTGGGCTGATACTGAGTGACAGTGAGGTTGCCCATTAGGCTGATACTGAGTGACAGTGAGGTAGCCCGCGGGGCTGATACTGAGTGACAGTGAGGTTGCCCGCTGGGCTGATACTGAGTGATGGTGAGGTGCTGAGGGAAACTGTTACGAGAAATGATTATGGCCCGAGGGCATATTTATGATGATTTTACTGAGTTTTTTTATTATGATTCACTTTGTTTTTTCCAACTGATTTTTACTGAGAGTTTTACTGAGATATATTGAAATTATACTTGTTTCAAAGGATTTTCTTGAAATTGGTTTTCGAACTTATGTATTTGATGCATACTTTATGGTGACTTGGTGATTTACTGTTTTTTGAATTGGTGTATATGTGTTGTTTTTTTCTTATTTCTCCGACTGTGATTTATTTTCATTACTACTGAGTTGGAATACTCATCATTACTCACCGTACCTCTGACAGATTCAGGTACCTGTTTGGAGCAGTAGTCGTCTGTTGGGATCTCGAGGTAGCTGTTCAGCGTCCGCAACTTCTCTATTTCCCTTCTTCATATAATATTAGTATTTTATTCAGAGACAATTATTTAGACATTAGCAGAGTTAGTTCTTTTTCTTAGATGCTCATGATCATTGACTCTAGTATTGGGAGAGTTTTTTAGACTATTATGGGGCGTTAAGACTTAAAGAGATTACTTTATGTTGTGTTTGCTACTTATTATTGATTTGTGAATTATTATAATAGAACAAATGCGTAGTAATGTGATGGTTGGCTAGCTTAGTTCCATGTTAGGCGCCATCATTACCGGTTAGGATTTGAGGTCGTGATAAGTTGGCATCAAAGCTCTAGGTTACATAGGACTCAACGGTCATGAGCAGGTTCAGTAGAGTCTTTGGGATCGGTACGGAGACGTCTGTACTTATCTTCGAGAGGCTGCAGAACTCTTAGGAAACATCTCATTTTCTTGAACTCTTTCGTGCTATTCTATTGGTTCTTGAAATCTAAACTCATGTTGCTTCATTCTCTCACTGATGGTGAGGACACGCAATACCGATCAGGGTGACCAGACACCAGTCAGACCCACAAGGGGTCGGGGCCGTGGTGGAGCTAGGGGACCAGCCCGTGCAGCAGCCGGGGCAGTGTCGCGGGATCCCCCTATCGTTCAGGATCAGGTTCCTGCCGATTGTGCTCCAGCGAGACAGGCTTAGGCACCGGCAGTGCCTATAGTTATTCCGGGTCTTCAGGAGACCATGGCTCAGATATTGACGGTGTGTACCAGTTTAGCTCAGGCATTTACTATGTCTACTACTGCCACTGTAGCTGAGGTCGGGGGAGGCATTCAGACTCCAGCTGACCGGATACCTGAGCAGGTTCTACAGGATATTCCGGCACCGAGGGTAGACCAGCCCAGTCGGTCGCCCCAGTTTAGGACTATGTGGTTCCAGATATGCCCGAGGATGAGAAGCGTAGGCTGGAGAGGTTCAGCAGGCTTAAGCCTCCGACTTTCAGCGGCACATAGGGTGAGGATGCCCAAGGTTTTCTGGATAAATGCCAGAGGATATTGCGTACTGCGGGTATTTTGGAGACTAGTAGGGTCTCGTTTGCTACATTCCAGTTTGCTGGTGCTGCTTTCAGTTAGTGGGAGGCATTCGAGAGGCGTAGGCCGGTTTGCTCAGCACCACTCACATGGCAGCAGTTCTCAATGATCTTTTTGGATAAATATGTTCCTCAGTCCCACAGAGAGGAGCAGGGCAGACAGTTTGAGCAGCTGCGCCAGGGAGAGTTTTCAGTTACTCAGTACGAGATGAGGTTTTCCGAGTTGGCTAGACATGCTTCTGAGTTTGTCCCTACTGATAGGGAGAGTATTAGGAGGTTTGTAGATGGTCTTACTTATCAGCTTCAGATTTTGATGACTAGAGAGAGTGTCTGGAGCTACATTTGAGTAGGTAGTTGATATTGCTCGAGACATTGAGCCGGTTCGTAGGCAGGAGCGTGAGGAGAGGGAGGTCAAGAGGCCTCGGGGATCAGGTAGCTTCAGTGGTGCCCCTTCTAGAGGGCAGTTTCAGCCCAACAGAGGTCTTCTATTCAAACCTCCACAACCAACTCATCCACCTTACAATAGTGCATCTTCGGGGCAGGGTCCTCACAGCTCTTATCAGGGACGTTCATCTTTTAGTGCGCTTTCAGCTCAGAGTTCTTCCATGGCATTATCTTTCCAGGGTTCTTCTATGCCTGGTTCATCCGGTGGTTATTATGGTGGCAGGGGTTCTCGTCAGTTTCCATCTCCAGCTCCAGGTGGTTTTTATGAGTGTGGGGAGTTCGGACATGAGTGGAGGCAGTGTCCTCGTGGTCCTAGTAGTTCATCTCAGCAAAGGGTTCAACCCTCTGCTTCTGCCCCAGTTGCTTCATCACCTACCCAAGCATCTAGAGGTGGTTGTAAGACACCTAGAGGTCGTCCTAGAGGGGCAGGTCGAGCAGGTGGAGGCCAGCCACGTATTTATGCACTTCCGGCTAGGCCTGATGCTATGGCCTCATATACGGTGATTACAGGTACTATTTCAGTTTGTCACACTGATGCTTGGGCTTTATTCGACCCTGGTTGCACGTACTCTTATGTCTCATCCTATTTTGCTCACTTTCTAAATATGCCCCGTGAGTCTTTAGTTACGTCTGTTCATGTTTTGACTCCGGTGGGCGATACTATTATTATGGACCGTGCATATCAATCGTGTCTTATATCTATTGGGGGTCTGGAGACCCGAGTGGACTTGATATTACTCAGTATGGTCGATTTTGATGTGATTCTGGGCATGAATTGGTTCTCCAAATTTCATGCTATTCTTGATTGTCACGCTAAGACCGTGACGCTGGCTATGCCCGGAATTCCAAGAGTTGAGTGGAGAGGGTCTATAGAGCACGTGCCTAGCAGATTAATTTCTTATTTGAAGCCTCAGCGTATGGTTGAGAAAGGGTGTGAGTCTTATCTTGCTTTTGTGAGGGATGTTAGTGGCGAGACTCCTTTTGTTGACTATGTTCTTGTAGTCCGTGAGTTTCCGGATGTATTCCCGGCAGACCTGCCAGGCATGCCACCTGACAGGGATGTTGATTTTGGTATTGACTTGGTGCCAGACACCAAACCTATCTCTATTACACCTTACTGCATGGCACTAGCAGAGTTGAAAGAATTGAAAGATCAGCTTCAGGAACTCTTAGATAAGGGGTTCATTCGACCGAGTGTGTCACCTTGGGGTGCACCGATGTTGTTTGTGAAAAAGAAATATGGCTCCATGCGTATGTGCATTGATTATAGGCAACTAAATAAGGTTACAGTGAAGAACCGGTATCCTTTGCCCCATATTGATGACTTGTTTGATCAGCTTCAGGGAGCTAGGGTGTTCTCTAAGAATGACTTGAGGTCGGGGTATCACCAGTTGAAGATTCGGGATTCTGACATTCCGAAGACTTCTTTCAGGACATATATGGTCATTACGAGTTTCTGGTTATGTCATTTGGGCTGACCAATGCCCCAACCTCATTCATGCAACTGATGAACATCGTGTTTCAGCCTTACCTTGATTCATTCGTCATTGTGTTCATTGATGACATCCTTGTTTATTCCCGTAGCCAGGAAGAGCATGCTCAGCACTTGAGGATTGTGTTATAAAGGTTGAGGGAGGAGAAACATTATGCAAAATTCTCCAAGTGTGAGTTTTGGCTTGGTTCAGTAGCTTTCTTGGGGCACGTGGTGTCTAGTGAGCGTATTCAAGTTGATCCAAAGAAGATTGAGGCGGTGCAGAGTTGGCCCAGATCGTCCTCAGCTACTGAGATTAGGAGTTTCCTTGGTTTGGCGGGTTATTACCTTCATTTGTGGAAGGATTATCTTCTATTGCTTCGCCTTTGACCAGATTAACCCAGAAGGGTGCTCCATTCAGATGGTCAGATGAGTGTGAGGAGAGCTTTCAGAAGCTTAAGTCAGCATTCACCACAACTCCGATTTTGTTTTTGCCTACTGTTTCGGGTTCTTACACAGTCTATTATGATGCTTCTAGAGTTGGTTTGTGAACGGTATTGATGCAGGACGGTAGGGTGATTTCCTACGCGTCTAGATAGTTGAAGGTGCACGAGAAGAACTATCCAGTGCATGATCTTGAGTTAGCTGCCATTGTTCATGCCTTAAAGATTTGGTGACATTATTTGTATGGAGTGCAGTGTGAGATTTTCATTGATCATCGCAGTTTGCAGTATTTGCTGAGGCATAAGGACTTCAATTTGCATCAGAGGAGATGGTTGGAGCTTCTCAAGGATTATGACTTTAATATTTTGTATCACCCAGGGAAAGCCAATGTAGTGGCCGATGTCTTGAGTCGCAGAGCCGAGAGTTTGGGGAGTCTAGCTTACCTTTCAGCAGTAGAGCGACCGTTAGCACTTGATGTTCAAGATTTAGTGGGTCAGTTGGTGAGATTGGATTTGTCAGACCCTCCGCTGGTATTAGCTAGCATGGCTTCCTGATTTTCTCTTTATGATCAAATTAGAGCTCGCCAGTATGATGACCGACACTTGTTAGTTCTTCAGGATAGAGTCCGTCGGGGTGATGCCGGGGATGTGACTATTGGTGATGACAGAGTTATGAGGATGCAGGGGCGTATTTACGTGCCTAATGTGGATGGTATTCTAGAGTTGATATTAGCAGAGGCTCAACCTCGCGGTATTCTATTCATCGGGTGCTGTGAAGATGTATAAGGATCTGAGACAGCAATATTGGTGGAGGCGGATGAAGAGAGATATTGTGGAGTATGTAGCACAGTGTCTCAACTGCCAGAAAGTCAAGTATGAGCACCAGAGACCAGGTGGGTTACTTCAGAGGTTAGATATTCCGGAGTGGAAGTGGGAGCGGATCACTATGGACTTTGTAATTGGGCTTCCACGGACTTCGAAGGGATTTGATGCTATTTGGTTCATTGTGGATAGATTGACCAAGTCCGCACACTCCATTCCTGTCAGTAGTTCTTATACTTCATAGCGATTAGCTGGTATTTACATTAAGGAGATTGTCCGATTGCATGGAGTTCTAGTTTCTATTATTTCTGACAGGGGTACTCAGTTCACATCTCAGTTATGGAGGGTCGTACAGAGAGGTATGGGTACTAATGTAGAGTTGAGCAAAACATTTCATTCTTAGACCGACGGACAGCAGGAACGGACTATTCAGATTTTGGAGGATATGTTACGGGCTTGTGTGATTGATTTTGGTGGTTCATGGGATCAGTTTCTGCCACCAGCGGAGTTTGCATATAATAACAACTACCAGTCCAGTATTCAGATGGCCCCGTATGAGGCTTTATATGGTAGGAGGTGTAGATCTCCGGTTGGTTGGTTCGAGCCCGGTGAGGCTAAGTTATTGGGCACAGATTTGATTCAGGATGCGTGAGAGAAGGTGAAGTTGATTCAGGAGCGACTTTGCATGCCGCAGTCTAGACAAAAGAGTTATGCGGACCGTAAGGTCCGAGATGTGTCTTTTATGGAAGGTGATAAGGTACTGCTGAAGGTATCACCCATGAAGGGTGTTATGAGGTTAGGGAAAAGAGGAAAGTTGAGTCCTCGGTTTATTGGTCCTTTTGAGCTACTTCAGCAGGTTGGAGAGGTGGCTTACATACTTGCCTTGCCACCCAGCCTATCGAGTGTTCATATGGTATTCCATGTGTCGATGCTCAGGAAATATGTTGGTGACCTGTCTCATGTGTTAGACTTCAGCACAATACAGCTTGAGGATGATATGTCATATGAGGTTGAGCCAGTAGCAATTTTGGCTCGCGAGGTCAGAAAGTTGAGGTCCAAGGATATAGCTTCATTGAAAGTACAATGGAAAGGTCATCCAGTGGAGGAGGCTACTTGGGAGACCGAGCGGGAGATGCAGAGCAGATATCCTCACTTTTTTGAGACTCCAAGTATGTTTTTAGACTCATTCGAGGACGAACGTTTGTTTAAGAAGGGGAGAATGTAACGACCTGGTCGGTCGTTACGTAGTAATTGCATTATAATTACTGTTATTTGTCACTACCCCGAAATTAATGAAGGGATAATGAGGGAGTTTTTTCAATTAAAATAACATTATTCAGTTTTGGGACTTATTATTATTTCAGAGTCGCCACCCCGATTTTTGACGATGCTCCGGGACACCGTTTTTTTTTAAAATCCCAAACCAAGGAAATTTGACTCTGTTTGATTTGTCTGCGACCAGAAATCCGAGTAAGAAATTTTGTTAACCCGGGAGAAGCTGTTAGGCATTCCCGAATTTCATGGTTCTAGCACTGTCGCTTAACTATTATTATTTGGCCTAAATTATCTGATTATTTACGTGTTTTTGCCTATTGTGCATTTATCCTTTAATTTTTAACCACTTTTGACATTTATGGACTTATCTTGAAAACAAGTCACGAGGACATGTACTTATATGCTTTTGGACTCATTACAATTACGCCACATGAAATGCACCCGTAATTGCAACACGTGATTTTATTACTATTTGAAGTTAAAGACAGGGACATGAGTTGTCGCACCCGAGTATAGATTACATAGTCAAGACTATGGTCCTGACGATTTTATAGTGCCTATTTGAGGCGATGTTCAATTATCCTTTATGTTTTCTATTCGAAGGAGTATTTTAGTTTTAAGATCAATTAGGACGTTTATGGATTTATCTTAGACAAGTCATGATGGCGTGCACTTATTTTTTTAACACATGGCAAACAAGTCACATGAAATGCACCCGTGATTGCTATGTGCATTTTTATTAATTGTTTAGAGTTGAGGGTCGGGGGCACGAGTAGCCACTCCCGAGTGTGGATTATGGTAATTTTTGAATGACACTTGATTTTACCCAATATTTCAAACTAAAAAGTATCACACTACCTAGAGGATTACCTAAAATGATGTTCACTAATCTAAAAGATAACATGTTTCGAGCTATGATCATATTTTAGCCCCATAATTATTTAACCCTTTTGGCCAATCCTATTTATGACCAACTGGAAAAGAAAGGATGTTATAGATCTCGATTAGAGGCATGCTAGCAATGACGGGTTTGTAAAGAAGTCCTAAAATAGAATCACTGATTAAACATTACTCACTCATTTAAAGAAAACGAATAAGCACTTTCAGATATATTTAAGACATTTAACCAAACAATTTTACTCAATTATGTATTTATACGATTTAACTCATAAGATACACATATGTGTCTACTGTTAAAGATTCATTTAAAGGAACACCTTCTGAATTTTGATGGAAATACAGTTTTGTTTTCGAAATTCATCAGGGGCAAAACAATCAGTTTTTAAGGTAAATCACATGCCCCTTTCTTTGGTTTTCAGAAAGTTTAACGGGATACGAGATGATCTAGGAATAGCCTACTAAATTCAATTATATTGGTGAGTGAATTTGATTAAACACATGTTTCTGTTTTCGAACTCCTATTAGAACAAAACAGTTTTTTAGAGATTTCAGAAAAATTGACTTAAAATTCAGTTTGAATGTCATAAATTAAAGGCTAAAAATAAATGAATATTTACAGTCCAGTCCCTTAAATTATAGGATTAAAAAGCACATAAATAAACGAATTACAGTATCTGAAGTGAAGATACAACTTCTATAATAAAAAAAAGGAGTGTTTCATTACTATTCAAGGCAACATAAAAAATGGGACTCCTAATTAGTTGCTCCATTTCCAGATCCTTTGCATTATACATCTGCAGCTTTTCGTTCACAATCCTTTATTATCTCGACAATAGACATGTTATGCACCTTCTAGAACAAATCTGACCATTATAGGGATCAAATCGATTCTAATGGTGTCAAATTGCAACGAAGTCCTGTTATGCATTGGGCTGGACTGAATCTGACCATAGGAAGGGGTTAGATTCAAGTCCGATGATGCTACTTCGTTTAGACTTTCATAGTCATACCTATTCCGACTAGTATTCAGTCAAATATTTTGACCACTATTAGCACTTTGAGGAGTAAATCTGTCACGATCCAAAATCCCTAAGGTCATGATGGAGCCGACACAAGGTCAGGCAAGCCAAAACATTAATTAATTGAAATAACTTTCTAGTTTTAACATTTTCGAAATCGTTACCTTTTCTTGCATTCCATAATCAAATAAATAAATTTTAGTAAACTTAAATACGACAACACATCAATTCAGTTTAATGAAATAAATCCCAACACGTCCCCAGAACCCGGTGTCACAAGTACATGAGCAATTTCTAAGAATTTATACAATTATACAACTCTTGTCCGAGAAATAAATGGGACAAAGGCAATAGAGGTACAATGTAAAGTTATAGAAAGACGGGGCTCTGTCAGCTGCGGAGCGCCTCCGGATAAATGCAACCCGAGTAAGTCTCCAGATCAATCACTGTACTATGAATGTACCTGTGCAACAAAATGTACAGGAAGTGTAGCATGAGTACATATACATATATGTACCGAGTGAGTATCCCGTCCAATCTCGAAGAATTAGTGACGAGAGGTCGACTCGATACTCACTAAGGTCCAATAATAGCAATATGACAGAATATGATGAAAGCAGTAGGCATGTGAAGACAGTTAAGCAGCGAATAACACATATAAAGCACTGAATTCTGAGTAATTTCTGAAAATACGTAAATACCCACTCCTATTCCCTTTTTCCTCAATATCAAAGTAAATGGCGATTTCCACTTCCTTTCCCTCAGATGTCCGACAAATCCATATCTTTAAAAATAATACCAAATGATTTTACGTACATATGAGTAAGGAAATAAACAACAGGTGCATATCAAATAAGGTGATCCAGGTGATAACTGAAAATGAACACCAATATATCTCACCTTCCTCTTAACAAATACATGACTATCCCATCATAAGTGACTCAGAACCCAAGTGATCATACACATACCAGGACAAGACAACCGACCGGAGTCATAAGGGTGGTCATAAGGACTGAGGTCATAAGCTAACCCACGATCGTGAATCATACCTGCGACTCGCATGCTGACTCGATATAATAAGCTAACCCACGATCGCGCATCGTACCTGCAACTCGTGTGCTGACTCGATAATGAGTACATATGTGTACCAACTCAACAGTAACTCAACAGGACTGTGCCAATACCTCGAACAATCGAATGGGATTTAAATCACAAAGACTTAAGTTTCCATATCATTTAAACATTACTATACAATTCATAACACATACAAAGTACAAGTAGGTCACATAGAGGCATGCTTTTGAATCCTAAGGCTACCTGACATAGCAATATAGTTGCCTCGTACGGACTCTCGTCACTTGGTACGTACGTGGCCCCACCACATGAATACACAATGATAAGGAACCTATGGAGACATTTTCCCCTTACAAGATTGGAAAGGAGAGTCACCTCGTGACGAAACCACCCCTCGAATCAAGGATGCGCCCGAATCTCCGAAATCTACCCTCGACGGCTCGCAACTAGCCAAATGTAGTATAATTATATCAACTCATGATAAAGGAAGAAGAATTAACCTATTAACCCAAAATTCACCATTCTTGAAGAATTACCCAATTTCAACCCCGAGCCCGCATGCTCGAATATCAATAATTATTGAAGGGGTCGCTCACTCGTAGCCTAAGGATCAAGATTACGTAACTTTTATTGGAATGCATGGAAATCATTGAGTGATTTATCAAATTCTTAAGAATCCTAACTTTTACTATCCATATCCTTGAGTTTTGATGTTTTAGTAATTAACTCTAGTCAAATTCCATGTAAAAATTAGGAAAATAGAGAGGAATTACTCACCTTAGCACTATATAGGTCGTGGAGGGTGCTGCTCAAGTTTGAAGGCTCTCTAATAGTGTTTTGGATGAGAAAGAATGAAGAAAAC
Organism: Nicotiana paniculata; assembly: GCA_005239505.1. NCBI lineage: Eukaryota > Viridiplantae > Streptophyta > Magnoliopsida > Solanales > Solanaceae > Nicotiana > Nicotiana paniculata. Next base: position 64,406 of record ML363378.1, on the reverse strand, counting down.
TCGTGTTTAAACCATTAAATATGCCTGCCTACAGGGGTTACCGCACCTGCGACCCTGGGACCGCACCTGCGGTCCCGCACCGGCGAGAAAAGAATCGCACCTGCGGAAAATGGTGAGGGGGCCGGGGATCGCACCTGCGGAGGGGTTTTCGCACCAGCGGACCCGCTCCTGTGGAAATTGTTCCGCACCTGAGAAGGTGGGGGGACCCCTGGGTTTTCGCACCTGAGAGACTGGGACCGCAGGAGCGGTCCCGCACTTGTGGCTGGGCAACCGCACCTGTGGTCACACCAGCACCAACTGCACCAGCAATTGATTTAGCTGGTTTTTGGCCTCGTGTGATGTTCGGGAGGCACCTGGGCCCACTCGAGCCCCCGTCTAAAAATACCAAAGAGTCCCAAACCATAATATGGACTCGCTCGAGCCTACAAAACACTCAAAACATCGCTAAAACTAAAAATTGCATCCCAAAACCCCTGAATTCATAACTTAGAACTTTCAAATTCTAGATTTCTATAACGATGCGCCGAACCGACCTATACAACTCAGAATGACTTCAATTTTGCGGACAAGTCATATTCAACATTACAGACCTGCTCCAACTTCTGGAATCACATTTCGACCTCTATATCAAAATTTCCACTTCCAGTCGGATTTCCCAAAAACCTTTAAATTCCTATCTTTAGCCAAATGACTCCAAAATGACCTACGGACATCCAAAATCACCATACTGAGCTTTTCCCAGACCCGGAATTCCAAACGGACATCAACCTCAGTGATATGATCTTCAAGCCCAAATTCAGGAAATCCTTCTAAAATGCTAACTTCTATAATATGCGTCGAAACGCTCCCGGGTTTATCCAAAACCGGATGCGGACATACACCCAAGTCCTAAATCATCATACGAGCCTGCCGGCACCTTCAAATCCTGATTCGGAGATCGTTTACCCAAAATTCAAATCTTAGTTGATTTCATCAACTCAAGGCTTTGACAATGAGAATTTATTTCCAAACCAACTCTTAAACTTTCTAAAATTCAATTCCGACCACGCCCACGGGTCATAATACCTGAAACAAAGCTGCTCACGGCCTCAAACAGCTGAACAACGCGCTAGATCACGAAATGACCAGTCGGGTCGTTACAAAATCCGACCATTGTGCGCACTCGGATTCCTTTCCTTAAGGCTTTTCTTAATTACAAACTTTATATCTTTTGAAAGGATAATTTTAGCAAGCTAGATTACTGGTTATGCACTGTCATGGGGTGAATTTGACTATCAACAAGTAAAACCCATCTACCCTAATGCTAATACTAACATAATTCTAAACTATATAGAAACTTTGATTATTTAGGAATTTTAGAGGATGAATATGACCATTCAAAGGTTCAGATTCTTCAACTCTAATGCCCTCCTTAACTACATACTTTATATCCCTTTTGAAGGGTAAACTTCAGCCAACCATACTAATGTTTGTGCACTATTAAGGGATGAATTTGAATATTAAGAAGTCAGATTCATCTACCCTAATGCCAATATCCTAAACTATCTAGAGACTTGCTTGTTGAATCTATTTATTGACCAAAGAGACTCAATCAGAAGCATATTTCTGCACTCTTATAGAGAGAACCTGACCATAGAGAAGGTCAGATTCAACACCCTAGTGCAGCCTTTTTCCTAATATAGGACTATGAGTATTAAATACATTTTTATACCTATAATCTGAAGCCAACAACATGCACCAACCAGAGAAATATTAAGATCAAGGCAGTACTTATCACATTCACAGGTTCATTATCATGGTAATAAACATCTATACAGTCACATTTACATAAAACAGAAGAAAAAAATTCATTTATCAAGAACAACTAGTTTTATACAGTGAGTAAGAGATGAAGATTCTAGTCCAAGAATTTCATTAAGAGTAGATGAACTGATACATACCTTTTAAGAGAAAAAACAGCAAAAAGGGACTTGACCAAATAAAGGTCAAGTATGTACAATAATCAGCAAAAGAAAGAAGATTCAGTAGCATGAAACAGAAACTTCAAACCAAAGAAGCTCCCCAGAAAATATTGCAGAACAATTTCAGAAATCAAAACCAGAATTGAAAACCCAATTGAAAACTAAAAATAAGAAAATTCCACCCAAAAACACCTTGAAGAGCTTTTGAAGGAACAATCAGATCCTTTTTTCTCACTTTGGGAATGTTTTGTTTTTTAGAGAAGAACTATTCTGATCTTTTTTTTCTTTTTCCAATGTTCAGTATTAAAAGAGGCAGTTTCACAGTATAGAGTGAATTTTTCAGAGAGTCAAATCCGCTCAGTCTAAAAGGGAGGGGGTCTATTTATAGAATATTTGGGAATGGGATATCCTTAGGTGTATTCCCAACCCAAAAGGCTGAAAATAGTACATAGGGCAGCTGTGAACCTTATCTTTGGGTCAACTGCCCCTGTTCTAGAACCTTCCTACCTATTAAAAGACCCTTCTAACCTTAAAAAATCTAATTTCCTAAGTCTACATTACCTAATGTACCCCTTGGAACCCCTGAATTTACCATTGGTTAATCAGGGTTAAACTCACTTGGGTTATTATTAACCCTGGTTAATTAACCCTAGTTAAGGACTTTGGTTATTTAAAACTAACTAGTCCTCCTTAACTAGTATTAGGACTTAACTAGTTAGGGGTTAACCAACTACAGATTGACTTCATCTTTGTTTAGAAGACTAACTTAATTGGTTAATTAGTTTCTAATTATATGGTTAACTATCCTAGTCTTGACAGTATGTCCAAAGCTTGGGATTAACATGGGTAATTAACTTGTTAGGATCAGATTTTATTAATGAAACAAGAGTTTAGGAGACTAATTAACAAAGAGTTCTAGTCGTCTTATATTCATATTAAACTGAACTAATTAATCTAACAAATTAAGACCCAAACAACACATAAGAAATCCGTCAATCAAACAGTATATTCAAGAAGATCTGATCAAGAAACAAATACATGAAACGTATCTTAAACTTATGAACATCAAGATCTAAGCTACATCATTTAAATATCTAAACAGGATTTGATTAATCTAAACATGTATGATTGAACTAACAATACACAAATTTAATTCCAAACGTGAACCAATGCAAGGAAACAAATACACATTGATCCTAAGCTATCTACTAAGCAATGGAATCCATTTAGGTTTTGAACTAATTACATAACCAAACAGAATAAAACTAAAAAGGAAGAAAGAAACAGCTAAAAACAAGACAATGAAAAAAGTGGTTAGGCCATTAATTTGTTCATGATTTTTCCATAATAATGCAACGAAACAGATAGAAGAGGGAAGGGGATACCCGTGGGAGTAGTTTGACGGATTTCGGCGACTTTGCCGGAATTGGGTCGGACTCCGGCGGGGTTTGAAAATGAGTCAAACCCTCATGAATCAATTGCTCTAGTCAAGAGCAATTGACTCATGAAGGTCCGAGCCATAGGTTGTCTTTAAATCAGACAGCATAGGAAAGCTAGGGTTTCAGAATCCTAGATCTAAAATTGGAAGATTTTGGGTGGGATCTTGGTGAAATATAGGGTGGAAGGTGACTGAGGAGGAAGAGTAGATGGTCTGGTAAAAATTTAGGGTCGTTTGGTGATGCTCCGTCGCCGGAGGCGATTTCAGGTCGGCGGAGCAAGGCGGAGGAAGGGTGGGACTACGGTGGTGGACAACAGAGACGACGGGGTTTAGAGAGTAGGGTAAGAGACGAAGGGGTGAGAGGGTGTTAAGCTTCTAGTTAATGGGGGTAGGGGGGGAGTTCTTGAATAGTTTTATACTCCAGGGGTCCTTAGTTTAGGACCGTTGGATAAATGAGATCCAACGGCTAGGGATTCGAGGGGGCTAAACGGGTTCGTTTTGGGATCAGGGGATGGGGAAGGCCGGATGGGTTATGGTTGGGTTATCTGAGTGTTAGAGAGATGAGTTTTGGGCCTGAGAAACTTAGCCCAGGTCCGATTTTAGCCTATGTTGAACTAAATAACTAAATCTAATTAACAAAAATGTAGTGATTAATTCTAACTTAATTTTGTCTAACTATAGATTAATTGATAAATTAATTAAGAGTAAAATAATTAATTTAATACTGCTAATCATTTAAAAGACAAATTTCACAATTTTGTTAAAAAGAAATAATTAAATCAAAAAGTCACATTAACATACTTTATATCAAAAAATTATGTTTATTTAAATGATAACTAAAGTTATGTGCTTAATCATGCCATTTTAAATTATTTATGAATTTAAATGACGGATTATGGCTACATAATGTAACAAGTAAATTGGCAAATAGCATTAAAATTAAAAAAAATCTGTAAAACTAATTAATTTAGTGAGATTTTGTAGGATTATACGATAGGTAAAAAATCACGTGCTCACAACTGCCCCTCTTTGCTCGGAAACACGAAGAGTTTTCGGGAAAAGACAAAGTTAGCAACCATAAACTGACTTTAACCCTTCATATGTTCCAGTGTGAAGCGTTTTGGAAAAGTTTGACTGAACCTTGCTTCAAAGGTTGCCTACATATCCTTCGCTATAAAGGAATCATGCCAGTGTAGTTCTGAAAGTTTGGTAGCTGGGGCTATCGAGTAACTGTGGTTTTACTGCGGTTACTGCTGTTACTGCCGCTGATCTCCTTATTACACCCATGTACAAAATGAAAGACTAACTAAACCTATCATCTGGTAAGTTACAAGATTCCTATCAAAGACTTAGTCTTGAGTCTTGATCTTTTGCTGACTCTGACCTGGATCTTGATGCTTGTTAGCTGCAGGTGCTGGTTTTGTCTTATCGTTCCTCAGATCAAGGCAGGATATACTGGACGGATGACTTCAATCTCGTCTTGAATAGTCCATATCGTCCTCCTTTCTGCACTTTTGGATTCAATCTTCTCTTTCTTCTTTTTGTTTTGTTATTTTGGATCGAAATTTCTTCTTTTGGTCGTCTCGAGTTCTAATGTCCTAAAAATGTAATCTTCACAAAAATCAAAACAAATGAATGAAATTTTCTGCTCCAGTTTTCACTAGGAAATTTTTTTGAGTTATTGTAAGGAAATCTACATTATTTTGTTATTGAAAGCGGTGACTAGGTTATGCTGTTGTTAGGAAAAGATCAATAGGTTATGATGATGTTTGATGAGGATCAACGGGTTATGCCATTGTCAAAAAGAAATTAACAGGTAGTACTGGTGTATGGGAAGGTCAACAAGTTATGCTGTTGCCGGAAAAAGATCACTAGGTTAATGCCAATGTCAGAAAATGATCAACATGTTATGCTGTTGTCAGAAGAGATCATCATGTTATGCCGATGTCTAGAAAGGTCAACAGTTTATGCTGTTTCCGAAAAAAGATCAATGGGTTATGCCAATGTCAGAAAACAGGTTATGCTGTTGTCATAAGAGACCATCGGGTTATGCCGATGTCTAGAAATGTCAACAGGTTATGCTGTTGCCGGAAAAATATCATTGGGTTATGACAATGTCATAAAATGATAACCAGGTTATGCTGTAGTCAGAAGAGATCACCGGGTTATGCCGATGTCTAGAAAGGTCAAACAGGTTATGCTGTTGCCTGGAAAAGATCATCGGGTTATGCCAATGTCAGAAAATAATCAACAGGTTATGCTGTTGTCAGAAGAGATCACCAGGTTATGCCGGTGTCTGGGAAGGTCAACAAGTTATGTTGTTGCCTGGGGAAAAGAGATCACTGGGTTATGCTAGTGTCAGGGAATATTCAAAGGGTTATGCCGTTATCAAGAAAGATCATTAGGTTATGCCGGTGTCTGGGAAGGTCAACAAGTTATGCTGTTGCCTGGGGAAAAGAGATCACTGGGTCATTCCAGTGTCAAGAAGTGATCAACAGGTTATGCTGTTGTCAGAAAGATCACCAGGTTATGCTGGTGTCTGCTTGGGAATGGGACCCTACGTTGGAAGAATTATCGGGTTACGCCGGCATCAACTAGGGAGTGGGACCCTGTGTTGGCATCACCTAAAGAGTAACCGGCTCAAAGGGTTTACAAAATGATAGTTTTTAGGGTAACATGAATGAAATCCTTCGTCACTTCGATCATTAGTACCATCGTTCCGAAAATGTCAAACATATTACCTTTTGACTACATCTGCATTGACAGCCGTTTCGGGGTCATTTCCTTCGATGTCCCCCAAGTATAATGCTTCTTTTGGTAGCAATTTCCTTATGATGTATGGACCTTACCAATTCGAGGAGAACTTTCCTTTCGCCTCTTCGTGGTGCGGGAGGATACGTCTTAGGACAAGTTCGCCCACTTCGAAGTTCCTGGGCCGCAAATTCTTGTTGTAGGCGCGGTCCATTCTTTGTTGGTACAACTGCTCGTGGAAAACTACGACCATCCTTTTCTCATCAATCAGAGTTAATTGTTCCAATCGGGTTTTGGCCCATTCCTCATCCTCAATTTTTGCTTCGACAATAATCCGAAGGGAGGGAATTTAGACTTTTGCGGGTATTATGGCTTCAGTGCCATAAACAAATAGATAGGGAGTGGCCCCCACCGATGTGCGCACGGTCGTGCGATATCCCAATAATGAAAAGGGAAATTTTCGTGCCACTGCCTGGATGTTTGAATCATTTTCCTGAGAATTTTCTTGATGTTTTTGTTTGCTGCTTCGACGGCGCCGTTGGATTTGGGCCGGTATGGGGTCGAATTGCGGTGTGTGATTTGGAACTGTTCACACACCTCCCCCATCAAGTTATTGTTCAGATTCGCGGCATTGTCGGTAATGATAGTCTTTGGGATACCAAAACGACAGATGATGTTAGAGTGCACGAAATCAACCACTGCTTTCTTAGTGAAAGCTTTGAATGTGACTGCCTCGGCCCATTTTGTGAAATAGTCAATGGCGAGCAAGATGAATTTGTGCCCGTTTGAGGCCCTTGGCTCGATTGGCCCGATGACATCCATTCCCCAAGCAACGAACGACCAGGGTGCTGACATAGGATGCAGTTCTGATGGTGGTGCATGGATTAAGTCGCCATGTATATGACACTTATGGAACTTCCGGACGAAACCGAAACAATCTTTCTCCATGGTCATCCAATAATGTCCAGCCCGCAAGATTTTCTTTGCGAGGATGTACCCGTTCATGTGGGAATCGCACTCTCCCGAATGCACCTCTTTCAATATCTTTTCGGCTTCTTTGGCATCTACACATCTCAATAGATTCAGATCGGGAGTCCTTTTATACAGTACTTCCCCCTTTAGGAAGAAACTGCTGGCAAACCTTCGAATGGTTCTCTTTTGGTCCGTATTGGCGTGCTCTGGATATTCTTTTGTTTTCAAGAATCTTTTGATATCATGATACCATCATTGGACATCGGGTTCTACTTTGACTGTGTCGCAATAACCATGCTTTTCGTTGATTTGAATCTCCAATGGGTCAATGTGAACATTACCCGGATATGGAAGCATTATGGCTAGGGTAGCCAACACATCGGCTAACTCATTGTTGCATCGAGGAATATATTTGAACTCGACAACTTTGAATCGTTCGCTAAGATCTTCTACATGTTGTCTGTATGGAAGAAGCTTAACATATTGAGTTTCCCACTCTCCCTGAGTCTGCTTGATGATTAAGTCGGAATCTCCCATGATCAATAGCTCTTCCACGTCCATGTCAATGGCCATGTTCATGCCCATTATAAAAGCTTTATATTCGGAAGTATTGTTTGTACAGAAGAATCGGAGATGGGTTGTGGCCGGATAGTGCTGTCCCGTGTGCAAAATTAGATTTCCCCAATCCCAACACCTTTTTCATTGACTGCTCCATCAAAGAGCATTTTCCAGGTGTCAGTGTCTTCTGAGATTACTTCGACGGAATTGAACTCCTCATCCGGAAAATAAGTGCTCAAAGGTTTGCATTCATCATCAACCGGATTCTCAGCTAAATGATCGGCCAAGGCTTAAGCTTTCATGGCTGTGCGGGTGACATAGACAATGTCGAATTCTGTGAGCAGGATTTGCCATTTTGCTAATCTCCCGGTGGGCATTGGCTTTTGGAATATGTACTTCAATGGATCCAGCCTAGTGATGAGGTAGGTGGTATAAGCCAACAAATAATGCCAGAGCTTCTGAGCAACCCAAGTTAGAGCGCAACAAGTTCTTTCCAACAGCGTATACTTGGCTTCGTAATATGTGAACTTATTGCTCAAGTAATATATGGCCTGCTCTTTCTTCCCGGTTGCATCATGCTGCCCGAGAATGCACACGAAGGAATTTTCTAACAGCGTCAGGTATAAGAACAAAGGTCTCCCTGGTTCTGGTGGGACTAGCACTAGCGGATTCGACAGATATTCTTTGATCTTGTCGAAAGTGTCCTGGCATTCGTCTGTCCATTTGATGGCTGCATCTTTCTTCAACAGCTTGAATATAGGCTCACATGTGGATGTCAACTGAGCGATGAACCTGCTGATGTAATTCAACCTACCCAGCAGACTCATGACCTCCTTCTTGGTTCTTGGAGGTGGGAGATCCCGAATAGATTTTATTCTTGTCGGGTCCAGCTCGATGCCCCGTCGACTGACTATATACCCCAATAATTTTCCAGATGGAACTCCGAAAGCACACTTGGCTGGGTTTAATTTCTAATCATATTTATGCAGGCGTTAAAAAAATTTCCTCAAATGCTGCACATGGTCACCTGGATTTAATAATCAAATCATCTACGTACACCTCAATGTCCTGATGTATCATGTTGTGGAATATGGCGGTCATGGCCCTCATGTAAGTTTCCCCAGTGTTCTTTAGACCGAACGCCATGATTAGGTAATAATAGGTTCCCCAGGGTGTAGTGAAGGCTGTCTTTTCTGCATCCTCTTCATCCATCAACACCTCGTGATATCCAACATATCAATGGACGAAAGAATGCACCTCATGTTTGGCACAATTTTCAACTAGGATATATATGTTTGGTAGTGGAAAGTTATCTTTGGGACTCGCTTTATTCAAATCTCGGTAGTCGACACATACTCAGACCTTTTCGTCCTTGTTAGGTACCGGAACCACATTGTCCAGCCAGGCGGTGTATTGGAACACTTGGATTACTCCAGCTTTTAGTTTTTTAGCGATCTCTTCTTTGATTTTTTCACTCATGTCTGTTTTAAATTTCCTTTGCTTTTGTTGGACAGGTGGATAACCGGGGTAGGTAGCAATTTGTGTACCACCAAGTCCACACTTAGTCCGGGCATGTCGTCATAGGACCAAGCAAACGCGTCTTTGAATTCAAATAGGAGTTTAATCAAGGCATCCCTAGTTCCTTCATCCGTGTGGACGCTTATCATGGTTTCTTGAACCTCTTCTACATTACCCAAGTTGACGGGTTCTGTTTCGTTTAAGTTTGGCTTAGGCTTATTCTCGAATTGTTCCAATTCTCAATTTATTTCCCTAAAAGTCTCATCTTTATCGTATTCTGATTCTTGATTCATTATTTCAAGGTTAGACAGCGTATTAAGATCAAGGCATGAAGTCCGCAAGCATGTCATGTTATTTAAAGACGCATTATTAGGACTGAAAAAATAAGAGAAAATAACAAAAATCAGGAAGAATAGTAGACGATGAAATTTTTATTCCATTTCATTGAACTTGAACATAGGAGGGTTTACATCGAAGTTGAAATGCAATAAACTAAAAACACTTGAGGTGCACCCTCAAATAACTCATAGTGCAGAAAAAATTGCAAAAACTGAACTACGGGGACTCCCGCCTGACGGGGAATAAAGTAGCCTTCCAGTTCTGCCACTTAGCATTTAGGCCCATGTATTGCACCTCTGCGGTACTTGATCCTTCTCCTGGATGAACCATGTTAGTTTCATACAGCATCTGCTTCATGGCCTCGCAGATTTCTTGAATTTCTGCGGCCGTAAAGGCCTCCTCTTCGTCTTCAATATATTGTGGTTCGATGAAAGTTTCAGTAATGTAGGGGATTGGTTGAGGCAAGTCCCAACCATATTTCTTTCATGCGTTAGACCATCTCACATCTTCATCTGTGGTTTGGAAACATATGCCGAAGAATTTTTCAGCGGCGGGCAGAGAGATCGGTTCAGTGATACCTTGTAAGGACACCCCAAGCCCTTTTCCGGGTTTGTATCCGTGTCTAATCATGTCGGTAGCAACCATGATTGCCGCATTTGATAGACAGGGCGGCGGGCATAGAGCACGTTCTTCGTACTGATTAGCAAGTACGATCTCAAAGGCTTGGTATACAATATGTTCGCTTCCTTCTCTGGCCTCGAGGAAAGGGATGAAAGGGTCCCTGTATATAGATTACTCGTCCTCCCCATGGACCACGATCTCCTAATTTTCATGGTCGAATTTGACCATTTGGTGGAGGGTAGACGACACTTACCCATTAGCGTGAATCCACGGTCTCCCTAGTAAGAAGTTATAGGAAGTATCCATATCAAGATTTGGAAAGTTACCGTGAAATCCACAGGGCTAATCGTCATGATTATGTCAATTTCACCAATGGTGTCCCTTTTGATACCGTCAAAGGCGTAGTCACATAAATTATTCGGCCTGATTCTTTCAATTCCAATTCCCATCCCTTGTAGTGTTGACAATGATCAAATATCTACCCCCCGATCCTCCGTCAGCCATCTGTAACGACCCGGCCGGTCGTTCCGTGAGATTTACCCCGTTTCCCCCATTTCTGCATTTTTCATATATTTCTACCCTATTTTTGTTGTGTTGGGTCAGTTGGTTTGGGTCCGGAGTGGTCATGGTGAGAATTGAGGCATTCAGTCTCCTAAAGTAGCCTAAAAGTTAAGAAAGTCAACTGAGAGTTAATTTGTTGGTGAATGACCTCGGAATACGGATTTTATGGCTATGATAGCTTTGTTAGGTGATTTGGGACTTAGGAGTGTGTTCGGAATGAAGTTTGGATGTCCGGTGTAGAATTGGGCTTGAATTGGCGAAAGTTAGTTTTGGCGATTTCAGGTTGGCAGTGGAAAATAGGCTATCGGGGTCGGAATGGAATTCCGAAAGTTGGAGCAGGTTCATAATGTCATTTTGAATATTTCTACAAAATTTCAGGTCAATCGGAGGTGTTTTGGTTGGTTTGGCATAGTTGGCGAAATTTGGAAGTTTCTAAGTTCATAAGCTTGAATTTGATGTAATTTTGGTGTTTTCGTGTTGTTTTTGGTGTTTTGAAGGCTCGAATAAGTTGGAATGATGTTATGAGATATTTTGGTATGTTTGGTTGAGGTTTCGTGGGCGTCGGGTGTGTTTCGGGTGGTTAGTGGACCAACCCTTGGCTTGAAATCTGGGTAGATTTTTGCTGGTGTGTGGTTCTGATTTCCTTCTACGCAGTCGCGGGAGGATGTTTGCGATCGCGTAGACCTAGCTGGGGATGGCAGGATTTTTGTTATACGCGATCACGTGGTAGAGGTCACGATCGCGTGAGTGTGAGGTTGTTGTGCAGTGCGATCGCGTGGTGTTGTTCGCGTTCGCATAGAGTTGAAGGGCGCGTGTATGGGCTGAGCCGTTGTTCTTCGCGATCACGTAGAGTGGTTTGCGATCGCCTGGGTTTATGTCCTGCTGAATCGGGATCGCGTGTGGATGTCTGCGATCGCGTAGTGTAATTTGATGGGGTAGCAAATTTGTTCTTCGCGATCGCGTGGGAGCTTCCGCGATCGCAGTGAAGGAAGAGGCCTGGGCAGACAGTTTATAAGTTCTATTTCGGGGGTTCTTGGCCATAACTTATTTTTCCATTAGAGAGCTCGGGGGAAGGACATTTTGGCCGAGTTTTTCAGTGGGGTTCTTGTGGTAAGTGTTCTTCAATCATCTTTGGTTTAATTTCATAAATTTATCTTGATTTTCACTATGCAAATTGAGGAATTAAAGTAGAAAAGTGGGAAAATGGGAGGAAAATTTGGGAAAATTCTTTTAGTGTTTTGGGTGGGCATTTGAGGTCAGATTTTGGTAAATTTGGCATGAATAGACTCGTAAGGGAATGAGGATCCTTGTGATGTAAATTTTATCGGATTTCGAGATGTGGGCTCGAATTTCGTGTTTGGCCGAATTTCGAGATTCTTGTATTATTTGATAGTTTTCGATTGGATTGTGTTCTTTTAGTATATATTAATGATGTTAAACTAGTTTTGGCTAGAATCAGAGCAATCGGGAGCCAATTTGAGGGGCAAAAGCATCGCAGACTAGTGTTGTGGCCTGGTAGAGGTAAGTAATGGTTACAAATCTTGTCCTGAGGGTATGGAACCGCAGACTACGTATTTCTCATTGATTTTAGAATGGCCAACATGTCGGATGACGAGTATGTGGCGCGTACCGATTTTTGGATTGGATTAGGTCCTCTTCGCGGCAACTAATGAGTTGCATATTTTTCTCAAAACCTTATGTTAAGTTATGTTCTAAAGATTGTCGAAATATTTGGGCTATAAGCCGTATTAAGGGGCTCGTGCCGATTTGTTTAGACCCATTGGGGGCTTTTTACTGCTGTTTTTCCTCACTATGTATTGATGATTTCACTCAGCCACATTGTGCTTACTGTTTTCGAAACTCAGCCTAATTCACACTACTTTGAGATTTAAAAATGATGTTTTGGGTCGAGAACCCTGTTTTACTGATTCGCCCGAGGGGCCTTTTGATTGAAACTGCTGAGTGAGGCCGAGAGCCTGATTGTGAGGTGCTGAGTGATATTAGCACTTGGGTTGAAGGAGCCCCTCCGGAGTCTGTACACACCCCCAGTGAGCGCACAGAGTGCCGAGCGCCGAGTGTCGAGTGTCGAGTGTCGAGTGCCGAGTGACGAGTACCGAGTGACGAGTGATTGGGAGGCATGAGTTACTGTGAGGTGCTGAGTGACTGATTATGAGTGACTGTGAGGCATGCCTGAGGGGATGATTATGATACAATTTTTTCCCGAGGGTCTACTTATCATTTTACTACTTTCACTCTGAGTTTATGAAATATATTTTGCCCGAGGGGCCTCTATATGATTCATTTCATTTTAATACTAAATCTTTTGATTTTAAGTTGATGGAAAATATACATTCTTCAAAGGATTTTTCTGAAGTTGATTTTAAGGCCTGATGGTTTCATATGTTTATTTTATACTGTTGGGAAGAAAGGCTGTGCATCTTGTGACTTGATGACATTGATTTTATGTGTTTCTTGCTGCTCAGACCTGATTTATTTTCATTACTATTGAGTTGGTGTACTTACATTACTCCCTGCACCTTGTGTGCAGATTCAGGTATTAGGACAGGGTGAGCTATCTATCTGTTCTAGAGATTCTCGGAGGTTTGCGAGGTAGCTGCATGCGTCCGCAGTCCTGCTCCCTCTCTTGCTTACTATTGTAGAATGTATTTTCGTTGAGTTGTATATTTTGTGTAGATGCTCATGACCAGTGACTCCAGATTCTCGGGGGTTGATTTAATGTTCATTATAGATTTAACTGTGTTATAAATGTTTAAAGTAAACCTTTATGGGTAGTCGGTATAGTAAAGATGTAAATGGAAATTTATTATGATTCGAGTTTGGGTTTTGGCTAGCCTAGTTCCATGATAGACGCCATCACGACTGGCCTGGATTTGGGGTCGTGACAGCTTGGTATTAGAGCGCTAGGTTACATAGGACTCACCGGTCATAAGGAGGTTTAGTAAAGTCTTGCGGATCAGTTCGGAGACGTCTGTACTTATCTTCGAGGGGCTGCGGAACTCTTAGGAAAATCTCACATTTTTAAATTCTTGTCGTGCGAATCCATTGTATCCAGCCAAGTTCGTAACTCTTGAATTCCTTCTATGTATTCGAACGCGCGCGAGAGCGCTTGGTATCAGTTGTGCATCGATGACTTGTGACTTCCATGGATGGGATGTGATTTAGGCATATTGGTAATGGGCCAGTCTGGAGGACTTGAGGACGGATTCATTCTGTGGCTTGATTGCTAAGATTTTCGTTGTGTGGGAACCTGTAACTAGGGACTTGTATGTGTTCTTATTTATGAGAATTGGTGATTAGATGCCTATGCGGTGAGTGTGAATTGATGGTTAGATGTGTTCAGACTGTGAATTGTGCCAAACAGGTTGGCTGGAAATGTGGCAAGATTCATTGAGTGTTTGATTTCTGTTTCGATTTGGTATATGGCCTTGAGTTGTGAGTATGTAGGAAGACCTCTCATGTAGTGTAGTTGTGGAGTGAAGCGGATTTCTCTGTTGGATTATGAGTTCCTGGTGATGTCTTTGAGTTGATCATTTGCCCTAGTAACGTTCATGTATTTGATTGATGGTGTATTTCAGTCGTATTAGCACTCCTTGCTATTGTATTCATTGATGGAGTCTTGGCATATTCGCGTAGCCAGGAGTAGCATACTCAGTATCTGAGGATGGCATTATAAGGATTCAGGGAGGAAAGGCTCTATGTCAATTCTCCGAGTGTGAATTTTGGCTCGGTTCAGTAGCATTCTTGGGACATGTGGTGTCCAGTGAGGGTATCCATGTGGTCAGACATGTGTGGGTAGAGCTTCCATAAGCTCGAGATTTTTGTGACCACCGCTCCAGTGTTAGTTCTGCCATCAGCTTTAGGTTTTTACCGCGTATTGTGGTGCCTCGAGGGTAGGCGTTGGTTGTGTTCAGATGCAGGAAGGTGTAGTGATTGCATGATAGTTCTGGTCTTCAGAAGTGTATGGAGAGAAAGCAGCTGAGGATAATAGGGCAGGGGTATCTCTTGCGGGTTGTCTTAGGGTGTGTTGTCCCTATGTAGTTCTGCAATAAGTTCTCTACTACCAGTAAAATTATATATGTTGTAATTTGAGTTTAGATCTCTTGTGAGAGTTAGCATGACCATCACAATGGTGGATGCGATATTGGTAATTGATTTGAGTGTTAGATGGTTTGGCTCATATAAGCTTATGGAGGATTTAGTTGAATCCCACCACAACATGGTGGCAGTGGTAATGTGTGGGCATAGTCTTGTTTGTCTTGATCCTTGGCTTTGAGCCAAGTGAGGGAGTTCATTATTGTAAGTTGATTACATGATTCTGTGTGGTATTGGTTTCAGTTCGAGGTATATTGGTAAATCAGTTATGAACTGCAGGTATGGGGTCTGGGAATGTCACGAGTAATGGAGATTACTTCGATATAAGTTGTAATTTAGGTTCTATTGAATGATTTAGTGGAAATTGTAAAAGGTGTAGTGTGTGCCGTGTATGAATTTGCTTGTGGCTTCAAGTGAGTGGATTACTTTCCTAGTATGTTAGTGTGCAAACGGGTCAGGTCAATTCTGTCTAATTAGTCAGTGTGATTGAGAGTCGTTAGAGGATGTCAAGACTTGTGGTATTCTACATCATCACAGATTCTACATATCGGTATCAGGAAGGTGAAGGTAATGTCTTTAGATTCTCAGGAAGTCTTCTCAGGGTAAGTTTTTCTAATATGGTGCATTTGGGGATGATTGAGGGAGTATTCAGTCCCTTATGAGCCTTAGACGGTATGGTTTTGTGCTTGGGTCGTGTGTGGTGAGTCTGGGTTGCAAATTTGTGGTATTACGGCAGGGGGAAGTGTCAATTTTAAGGTAAGTCAGAAGGAACTTGGGTAAATAGGGAAACTTGGTAGTAGGTCGGATCGGCATGGTAAGGGATACAATTAGTTCTTTGGGTGTTCATAAGGTGACGAGTTTTTCGGGTATTTCTTAGCAATGCTCTTGGATTTTTGGTGGCCTGCGTAGTTTGGTTGAGTTAGAAGAATTCAGTCGTGATGGGTTGGTGTTGCGCAAATGGGATTTCGGGTAGTCTCGGATGGTTTCTACCGCGGTTAAGGGTGCATATTTTCTTATGGCGTGTAGTGAGTTTGTTTCTAAGTGGGATCCAATGGGAATTCTTGGCTAGTTGGGTACGTAGTTGCTTGTGGCTCAGAAGGGACCATGGAGTTCCCGTATTTTTCCTAGGTTGGCATAGCGTGTGCGGTATGTTGGGTAGAGTTGAGATTTGCATATGTGAGGTCACGGTTCGGTTCTGGAAGGAAGGTCACGAATTCTTAGGCAGCCTGAGCAGTTTCAGATGACGAGGTAGATTATATCACTAATTGGTGCGACTTGATGAGGGTCTATATTTGTGAAAGAGCAATGTGTTTGAGTTAAGGGTACTTCAATGGTATCGTGACACCCTATTGTTGGATCGACTGTTGATATTCAAGGTTGCTTGGTAAATGAAAGAATTATGGGGGTATCCCCCGTGGAATGAGTGAGTATTTGGGATGTGTTCGAGTGGTAGAGTTGTGATCAGATATGGTAATCCTTACGTTTAATGGACTGAGAGTTCTCATAAACAGGTATAATTTGTGGAAGTGAACTGTGAAGATGCGAGCTGAGCTAGTCGGATGTTAGTATGTACCATGATTCTATCATTATGGACTTTTCGGTAAGTTGTCTATCTGTTGTGGGTAATCAGAGTTAATTTAGGGTCACTGGTAGGCTAAAATGGGTGCGTGTTCTGCACCGGGTCGGAATTGTTGGCTCCGAATTTCTATTATTGAGGAATGTACCATTCGATTGTGATTGAGTTTATTCATGTTCTAGAGTGATCTATGAGGAACCCTTCGGTGTTGCGAGGAGTGGTGATTATTGGTTATATGCACATATCGTGCGGTTCTAATTGAGCGTTATAGCTAGATTTGAGTAAGGTAAGTAATTGGGTGTTGCGGGATTGAGACGTGATGGTTATATACCTTCTATTTCGGGTGACATGGTATAGTCTGGTTTTCCCCCGTGGTTATGGAAATGCACTTTGAGTACTTGATGTCGAATTTCGAATGGTTATTGATTTTTGGGCAAGGTGTCTTGAAGTATTTCAAGTGGACCGGCGTGGGATGAGATTGTGCAGTGTAGCGGAGTTATGTAGGGGTATGACCTTTGGTATTGGATGCATGTGTTTTTTATTTTTACGGTGTGTGGGAGGCTATTAATATGATATGGTGATGGTAATTGTTAGTGGCAGGATAGTCCTCTCGTGTGGATCTTTTATATAATATGATTGCATTAGGGTGTTGTTGTTAAGTGCATGAGTTGCATAGGTTTTGGCTTCGAATTTTATCGATGTGTTGAATGGTTAATGTTATGTTATCAGGGTAGTCGTGATTGATGAGAAGAGGTCATTGGACCTAGATTGAATATTTTCATAATTTTCTACAGCATAGGTGGAAGGATATATATCGGGAGTGCGCTAAGAAATCTACTATAATTCCTGTTTGGGAAGGGGGAGTTTCATGTCTGACTGATCGGACGAATGGTTGTTAGTTCTACGTGCTTCTTTAATCATCGGTAGTATATGAGAGTGTTAGAGCGAGGCATTTCTTGTTAAGGGGTTATGTATTTGTATGGGGTTGTTCCGAGCAGTTATTGTGGTTAAGAGTTTTTACTATGAGTGTTTGAGTCACGCGGTGTATTATATGATTTAATCTTGGGTGCGTATATGGCTTGATTCAGCATGTTCGGACTTGTTCAGTTTATAGTTATGGAAATTCTGATCTTATATATCATTTCAGAAGTGGGAATTTGGATCTAAGGTTTATGGGCCAGGATTTGGATTTCAAAATTTCAACAGTAGTGTGCTATTGGACCTATATGGGATAGGGTGACGTGGGATCACCCCCGGTATGTGCATGGTAAGCTATGTAACAGTTTGATTGTGTTGGAAAACAACTCTTGGCACGTTCGAGGACAAACGTATGTTTAAGTGGGGGAGGATGTAACGACCCGGCCGGTCGTTCCGTGAGATTTACCCCGTTTCCCCTATTTCTGCATTTGTCATATATTGCTAGCCTGTTTTTGTTGTGTTGGGTTAGTTGGTTTGGGTCCGGAGTGGTCATGGTGAGAATTGAGGCATTCAGTCTCCTAAAGTAGCCTAAAAGTTGAGAAAGTCAACAGAGAGTTGACTTGTTGGTGAACAACTTCGGAATGCGGATGTTATGGCTCGGATAGCTTCGTTAGGTGATTTGGGACTTAGGAGCGTGTTCTGAATGAAGTTTGGATGTCTGGTGTAGAATTAGGCTTGAATTGGCGAAAGTTAGTATTGGCGATTTCTAGTCGGCAGTGGAAAATAGGCTATCCGGATCGGAATGGAATTCCAAGTTGGAGTAGGTTTGTAATGTCATTTTGGATATGTCTGCAAAATTTGCGGTCAATCGGAGGTGTTTTGGTTGGTTTCGGCGTAGTTGGCGAAATTTGGAAGTTTCTAAGTTCATAGGCTTAAATTTAATGTAATTTTGGTGTTTTTGTGTTGTTTTTGGTGTTTCGAAGGCTCGACTAAGTTGGAATGATGTTATGAGATATGTTGGTATGTTTGGTTGAGGTCCCGAGGGCCTCAGGTGTGTTTCGGGTGGTTAGCGGACCAACTCTTGGCTTGAAATCTGGGCAGATTTTTGCTGGTGTGAGGTTCTGGTTTCCTTCTATGCGATAGCGGGAGGATGTTTGCGATCGCGTAGACCTAGCTGGGGATGGCCGGATTTTTGTTATACACGATCGCATGGTGGAGGTCGCGATCGCGTGAGGTTGTTGTATAGTGCGATCACGTGGTGTTGTTCGCGTTCGCATAGAGTTGAAGGGCGCGTGTGTGTGCTGAGCCGTTGTTCTTCGCGATCGCATAGAGTGGTTTGCGATCGCGTGGGTTTATGTCCTGATGAATCGCGATCGCGTGTTGATGTCTGCGATCTCGTAGTGTAATTTGATGAGGCAGTAGATTTGTTCTTCGTGATCGCGTGGAAGCTTCCGCGATCGCAGTGAAGGAAGAGGCCTGGGCAGACAGTTTATAAGTTCTATTTCGGGGGTTCTTGGCCATAACTTGTTTTTCCATTAGAGAGCTCGGGGGAAGGACATTTTGGCCGAGTTTTTCAGTGGGGTTCTTGTGTTAAGTGTTCTTCAATTATCTTTGGTTCAATTTCATAAATATATCTTGATTTTTCACCATGCAAACTGAGGAATTAAAGTTGAAAAGTGGGAAAATGGGAGGAAAGTTCTTTTAGTGTTTTGAGTGGGTATTTGAGGTCGGATTTTGGTAAATTTGGTATGGGTAGACTCGCAAGGGAATGAGGATTCTTGTGATGTAAATTTTATCGTATACCGAGAGATGGGCCCGAGGCTCGGGTTTGGCCGAATTTCGAGATTCTTATATTATTTGATAGTTTTCGATTGGGTTTTGTTCTTTGAGTATATATTAATGATGCTAAACTGGTTTTGTCTAGATTCGGAGCAACCAGGAGCCAATTTGAGGGGCAAAAGCATAGCGAACTAGTGTTGTGGCCCAGTAGAGGTAAGTAATGGTTATAAATCTTGTCTTGAGGGTATGGAACCCCGGACTACGTATTTCTCACTGATTTTAGAATGGCGCACATGTCAGATGTTGAGTATGTGGCGCGTACTGATTTTTGGATTTGACTAGGTCCTCTCTGCAGCAACTAATGAGTTGCATATTTTTCTCAAAACCTTATGTTAAATTATGTTCTAAAGATTGTTGAAATATTTGGGCTATAAGCCACGTTTATAGCCTCGTGCCGATCTGTTTAGACACCTTGGGGGATTTTTACTACTATTTTTTCTCACTATGATTGATGATTTCACTCAGCCACATTGTCCTTACTATTTTCGAAACTCAGCCTGATTCACACTACTTTGAGATTTAAAAATGATGTTTTGGGTCGAGAACCCTGTTTTACTGATTCGCCCGAGGGGCCTTTTGAGTGGTACTGCTGAGTGAGGCCGAGGGCCTGATTGTGAGGTGCTGAGTGATATTAGCACTTGGGCTGAAGGAGCCCCTCCGGAGTCGGTGAGCGCACAGAGTGTCGAGTGCCGAGTGCCGAGTGACGAGTGATTGGGAGGCATGAGTTACTGTGAGGTGCTGAGTGACTGATTATGAGTGACTGTGAGGCATGGCCGAGGGGCTGATTATGATACATGTTTTGCCCGAGGGGCTACTTATGATTTTACTACTTCACTCTGAGTTTATAAAATATGTTTTGCCCGAGGGAACTCTATAATATTCATTTCATTTTCATACTAAATCTTTCGGTTTAAAGTTGATGGAAAATATACATTCTTCAAAGGATTTTTCTGAAGTTGATTTTAAGGCCTGATGATTTCATATATTTATGTTATACTGTTGGGAAGAAAGGCTGTGCATCTTGTGATTTGATGACATTGAGTTTCTGTGTTTCTTGCTGCTCAGACCTGATTTATTTTCATTACTACTGAGTTGGTGTACTCATATTACTCCCTGCACCTTGTTTGCAGATTCAAGTGTTAGGACAGGGTGAGCTGTCTATCTGTTCCAGAGATTCTCGGAGGTTTGTGAGGTAGCTGCATGTGTCCGCAGTCCTTCTCCCTCTCCTGCTTACCATTATAGAATATATTTTCATTGAGTTGTATATTTTATGTAGATGCTCATGACCAGTGACTCCAGGTTCTCGTGGGCTGTAGTTAATGTTCAGTATAGATTTAACTGTGTTATAAATGTTTAAAGGAAACCTTTATGGGTAATCGGTATAGTAAGAATGTAAATGGAAGTTTATTATGATTCGAGTTTGGGTTTTGGCTAGCCTAGTTCCATGATAGGCGCCATTACGACTGGCCTGGATTCGGGGTCGTGACACCATCCTTTCCAACTGTTCGACTGAGGTTTCAGCTGGCACATACGCTTCATTCAGCGTCTTGAGGAGTATCTTTTGATGCTCTCTTGAGCCAGTAAATAGAGACAAAAGCGAAACCTGATCAGGGGTTTTCCTGAGCTCTTCAAGTGAAGCGTATTCGGGCATTTTCATCTTTTTGAAGAATTCCTCGGCTTCTTCAGCTGTGATGGGTTTTTTAATAGGAAAACAGTTATTCATGCTCTTGGCCAGCTCTTTCAGATTGAGGTATCCTTTAGAGGAATTTGCTTCGATTGCTTCCCCTGTGATCTATTTTCCTTTGTATGTCACTACCGTCTTGTTGTAATTCCAAAGGACGACAATATTCTTCATGGGAGTTTGCGACGCGCGGCTAATAACCACGGGCTCATTCAGCCTTAGTGAAATTATTTGCCACCGCGCCATATACGTCCCCTTTGGCATGTACATTTTTGGGCCGTTTATCATTGCTTTGTTGAATTTTAATATCCTGGGAGGACTTAACACATATTGTTCATGTCGGGTGCCCTGGGGATGTAAAGAACAACGTCTTTAAAGGGTCCCTTTTTTGTCTTGGCTTCAGTCTTCCCCGTGGCTTGAGGGACGGAGTTACTCTTCATTATTTCCTTGGCTGGCTTGGGTGCCGCCATGGGCTTTTTATCTACATCTGCGATGGCGATGATAACTTTTAAAGCTGGATTAAGATCCTGGTCTTCGCAAATCATGCCAATGACGGGCCTATTATTGTGAGTGGGCAATGGATTATACGTCACATTGGGGACTTCTTCGTCCCTTAGCACCACTTTATTTTGTTCTATAATGTTCTACACGACTCGGTTGAGGGTCCAACAATCCTCTGTGTCATGCCCCTTTGCTCCAGAGTGGCAGGCACAGTTGGTACCCCGTTTGAGTGATGGCGATTGTGGATTTTGCCTGTTAGGAGGTACGGGCTGCAGAAGTCCCATCTGGACTAACTTTGGGAAAAGGCTCGAATATGGCTCGGCGGGACCTCCAACATCCCTATAAGTTACCCAACCACGCCATTTGGATATCCAACTATGTCGGCTCACTTTGCCCGAAGGCCTTCTGAGGTTCACCCCCAGGCCCTGTTTCCCGGTGTGTCTTCCAGCATCTTCACGCGCCACCAATCTCTGCCACAACTCCACCAACTATCTCTGGGCCAAGCTTTGAGCCACCGACATTTACATTCCAAACACCGTCCTTCCATATGGACACAACTCATGTTACTCCAAATTCATACCCCCAACAACCTCAATATGAGGCCACTTTTGGACAAGATAAGAAAAGCCCCGAGAAAGAAGAAATGGCTCAGAAAATGAAGAGTAATGAGCAGAGCCTCAAGAATATACAGGGGCTGTGCGTGTAAAAAAGTGTCTCCTATGCAGACTTGTGCATGTTCCCGCACGTCCACTTGACTCTCGCGTTTAAAACCCCCATGTTAGAGAAATATAATGGACATGGGGACCCCATACCTCATCTGAAAAGGTATTGCAACCAGCTCTGGGGAGCAGGTGGGAAAGAGGAACTTCTTATGGAATATTTTGGGGAAAGCTTGACTGGGGTTGCATCGAATGGTACATGGACCAGGATATATCCTACTGGCACATATGAGATGACCTAGCCCGGGACTTTGTTCAACAATTCCAATACAACGTGGATATCGCTTCAGATAGAAACTCTCTATCCAATCTTAAAAAGAAGTCCTCAGAAAATTTCAGATAGCCACATGGGGATTATCTCTAGGAAACCCCGGATGGTACTGGGTGGTTCCCTACCATTGGACCATGCGTCCCACATTTCCAGCATGCGGTAACACAGAATCCTATTCTCTTCAGCTGTGGCTGACTCAGATGTTGGGATGACTGGATTCGGGTCCTCTATGGAAGAGTTGACGATTAATAAGTGACTTTCAGATGTCATTTCTATGCTCTCTTTTAATCTAGTGAAGTAAGGATGGGAAGCCAGGTTACCACAAAACCAACCACCTAAAAACACCTTTTAAGAGTAAACCAACAAAACGTTAGGTTGAAGCATTTATCACATAGGGAATTACAAGTTTGGGGGTATGAATGCACCTAGGAAATTAAACGCTTTCTATATGTTTTGCAACAGTTGTGTATTTCATCCCGACTTTATTTATCGGATTTGAACTTCCGCCTTTCTATTCTATTTTCGCCCTTTGTTTCTCTTTGTCATTTTATCACTCTCTTTTTTTCTCTTTTATTCCTCACTCAATTTCCTTTCCTAAGGTTATGATCGAATCCTATGTGGATTGCCTACGTATCACGGCGCCGCGTGAATCAGACCACTACGTAGTACAAGGGATAAATCCGAAAGAAAGAAATAAACATTTTTTGAAACTTTCATTCATTAGATAAAAATAAAACTTTCAACTTCATTCATTACAAGAAACCTCAGTACATTTTTTGAAATAGAATTCCTGACATCGGCAGCAATCATGACCCCGTATTCTTTCTTTTTTCTATTGGTTGCACTCCCAGATCCGCTTTGGATGGCCTGAGAGGTTGCTCTTATGGAGGATTGGCTTAGGATACGACAAATTTTTAGACCATTCTCAACCATTTCTCAAATTTTGATTGCTTCCGCAAATGGTTTGCCCATGACGAACATCATATTTTGGAAGTAATCTGCTTCCTGTGCTTGTAGAAAAACACAGACCATTTCGACCTCATCCATCGGAGGTTTGAACCTGGAAGCTTGCTCAGGTGTTACAGTCCTGTCTAAGTCCACTGTAGTTTTTTACATTTCCAAGGAAGCATGTCTTGAGTCTTTAGGCCTGGGTAAATTAGTTCAGGTCCGATTTTAGCCTATGTTGAACTAAATAATTAAATCTAATTAACAAAAATGTAGTGTTTAATTCCAACTTAATTTTGTCTAATTATAGATTAATAGATAAATTAATTAAAAGTAAAACAATTAATTTAATACTCCTAATCATTTAAAGGACAAATTTCACAATTTTGTTAAAAAGAACTAATTAAATCAAAAAGTAATATTAACATACTTTATATCAAACAATTATGTTTATTTAAATGATAACTAAAGTTATATGCATAATCATGCCATTTTAAATTATTTATGGATTTAAGTGAGGGATTTTGGCTAGATAATGTAAAAAATAAATTCGCAAATAACATTAAAATTCAACAAAAATCCGTAAAACTAATTAATTTAGTGAGATTTTGTAGGATTATACGATAGGTAAAAAATCACGTGATCACATTATTGACTTTTCATAGGTTGGTTATACCGTTCTTGATGTGTTAGAGTTGGTAGGCTCGGAATCGGAATGGTTGTAGTGAGAATTTAGCTATTTAGTCTTAAAAATAGCCTTAAAATGGGAGAAGTCAACTGAGAGTTGACTTATTGGTAAATGACCTCGGAATGCGTATGTTATGGCTCGGATAACTTCTTTAGGTTATTTGGGACTTAGGAGTGTGTTCGGAATATTTTCTTGATATCCGGTGTAGAATTAGGCTTATATTGGCGAAAGTTAGTTTTTAGTGATTTCCGGTCGGCAGTGGAAAATAGGCTATCAGGGTCGGAATGGAATTCCGGAAGTTGGAACAGGTTCGTAATGTCATTTTGGACATTTCTGCAAAATTTCAGGTCAATCGGAGTTGTTTTGGATAGTTTCGGCATCGTTGGTGGAATTTAGAAATTTCAAAGTTCTTAGGCTTGAATCCGATGTGATTTTGGTGTTTTGATGTTATTTTTGGTTTTCCGAGAGTGCAACTAAGTTTGAATGACCATTTATAATGTGTTGGTAAATTTTGTTGGGGTCCTGAGGGGCTCGAGATTGATTTCGGATGGTTAACGGGCACTTTTGGACTTAGAACAATAGCTGTTTTTCTAGTGTTTTGACAGTTGAAGGTCCTTCATCGCGATCGCGTAGGTGAATATGCGATCACGTAGAGTAATCTGAGGGTCAGGCGTAATTGTGCACCTCGATCGCAGGAACAGGAGTGCGATCGCATAGGTTTGGAGGGATGAGTAGTGCGATCACGTGTGTGGAGGTGCGATCGCGTTTAATGAAAAGGGGGCACGTGAGTTTGGACGGTTGGCCATCGCGACCGCGTGAAGTCGTTTGCAATCGCAGTAGGCTGGGAGGGAGAGCTTCGCGATCGCGTGAGCTAAGCCGTGACCGCGAAGAGTACTTTTGGTAGCTGGGGAATTTTTACTTCGCGATCGCAGTGAAGAATAACTGGACAATATATAATTAAACCCTCCGCGACCATTTAAACTTTTAACACCATTTTTGAACGGGAAAAGAGCTTTGAGGCGATTTTGAAGAGAGGAAATCATTGTTCTTCATTGAGGTAAGTATTTTAGACCCTAAAACTCGATTATAGGTGATTAAGGAACATAATACTAGTGTTTAATTCATGAAAATCAGTAGAAAAAGATGGGGTTAGGGCTTGAGATTATGAGACCATTAGGGGTCGATTTGAGGGGTCAAACGAACTCCGATTTTAGCATTCTTTATATGTTCGGACTCATGAGATGATGAAAAAAATTCTGGTATAAAATTTGTCAAGTTCCGGGACGCGGGCCCGGGGGTCAGGTTTTGACCGATTTCGGATTTTGCGCTTAAAATCTATATTTTTCAATTGGAATTCATTCCTTTAGCATAATTTGATGATAAAAATCTAAACTTGGTAGTTTTGGAGCACTCAGAAGTTGATTCAAGAGGGGAGCGTATTGCGGAATAGTTTCCGGGCTAGTTTGAGGTAAGTAATGTCTTTAAATCCTGTCTTAAGGGTACGAAACCCCGGACTCTGCACCCTTTCACGGGTTTTGGATTTCACAAAGCGGGAATTTGGAAATATATCCCTTTTTAGGCAACTATTGAGTTGCGAAACGGCTTTTAAAGCTTATTTACAATAGTACTATTATGATTTGATATACCTGGGCTGTAAGTCATATTTGGGGCCTAGTGCTGATTTGTTTTAACCCCTTGGAGGTTGTTTTACTGATATTCTCACTTATTATACTATGATTTTTCACTCAGTCTTTCTTGTGAAATTGTTGACACTCTTATTTGATGATATTACTATTTCTTGAAATGAAACACTTGTTATGCCCCACAATATTACATCAATATTACGTCCCGCAGTATTATCTTACGACGATGTTACGCTTCGCAGTATTAAATTACGACAATGTTGCACCCTGTAGTATTGTACGTTAAATTAGTCATAAGGTAATTGATATCAGTCCAAGGAAAAGATTATTTGGAGATTAGAAGAATTATGCTATTTCATACAAGTGGTGAGTAAACTCGTGAAGGTGAGAGAGGAATCAAGTCAAAGAAAATAAATTTTCATCCAAGTTTGACATGTTGGGATAAAATACGGCTCGAACTAAAATACTCGGTATTTATGTACTAGTTCCATACAAGATACCACATGGCCATGATAGTAAGGTGTATAAAGTGTGTCAAAGGCGAGTAGTCTTTTAAGTAATTTGAGATAATTCTTAATTATGCAAATAATTGGTTAATTTTTGGATTAGTGGGAAATTACCAAGTTAATTAAAAAACCAATAATTAAGATTTTGGATAACTCTTGAACCTTGAACATTATGTGGCAGCCACACAAAGCCCAAGGATGACTCTTCAACTATATATGCTATGTGGCATATTTTTAGGAGAATAAGTGGGCACAAGTATTATTATACTAAAGTTTCCAAAGAAAAGCTTTCACTGTCCAAAGCTTACCGACAAAGCTTTCCTATACAATAATCAATTGTTGAAATTACATAAGTTTGCAAAGAAAATCTTTCACTATACAAAGCTTTCCTATACAATAATCTATTGTTGAAATTACATAAGTTTGCAAAGAAAGCTTTCACTATCCAAAGCTTACGGAAAAGCTTTCACTATCCAAGAATCTATTGTTGTTGCAATGACTTGTCTCTTATTAGGGTCCATAATCAGCCTATAAACACTTCATATTTTTTCTACTGGAACGAAAACACAACAAAATCAATAGTAGTTCCCCATCCAAAATTTTCATCTGAGTAATTTGTCCTTACGGATTGCTTCAAGCTTTTAATACGACTTGTTCCGTGTTTTATCGCAATTAACGTGTGTTAGAGGACTATCAACATAATCGAATCAGGTATGTTAAGGCTATCCCTTCTTTCCTTTGGCATGGTTCAAATTATACTCACGAAACGAACAAATAACAGTTTCTATAAATTAATCTATTCATAGAAATAGTAGGGGTGTCTATATTCTTGATTCCCCATGAGAATTTTTATTATTTTCTGTTCATGGGTCTCAGAATAATATGCAGTTGGAAAAGTTTATACGGCAGGAATATTGAGATTATTACATACTTTTCATGCATTTCATGCATGTGCATTGACCCGTGGCCAGATGGCGTTATATACGCGTATATATGTAAATATATGTATATGGGATATGGGAAAAGTTTATGGCGTTATTTACGCACATCCACCTAATCAGGTGATAAATGATGATGATGTTGCCCACAGTGGCTGAAATATGGTTCAAACAGCGTTATATACGCGAATGTATGTAGGTATACTCAAATGGTGTTATATACGCATATATATATATATATATGTATGTATATATATGTATATGGGATATGAGAAAGTTTATTGACGAGCCCTCATAGTAGATGGGACTGGCATTCATCGAAGGATCGGTAGGACTCCACTTGATTCGGGGTGCAACCAAGTCTATGTGTCATCGTGTCAGAGTATTACTATAGACTTATGGGTAGGCCAGTACCCTGTCCCATTTGATGTCAGTAAATCATAGAGGCTTTGTAGATAGAGGTTCAGTTTGTACAGTATGTCAGAGGCCTTAATGGGCCATATGTATTCATGTTTTATGAACGATAGTTTATTGTACAGTGTTGTCCACTTACAAGTTGTACATTATGAGTTTTGTCCATGTTGGCCCATGATAGTCACAAAGAAAATAAATGAGTTACATAGTGGTTTGCTCGGGCCAATGTGGCACCGGGTGCCAGCCATGCCTCCCCATGTTCGGGGCGTGACAAAGTGGTATCAGAACAGTTCTACCCTAGGGAGTATACAAGCCGTGTCTAGTTGAGTCTTGTTTATGAGTGTGTCGTGCACCACACTTATAAGTAGGAGGCTACAGGGCATTTAAGATTATCACTCTTTCTTCTTACTCTGGATCGTGTGGTAGATCTCACTTATAAGAATTCATGTCCCGAACTTCTATTTTTATTCGTAATAAAACAATGCCTACATTTAGAAAGATGATCGATAAGAGATATAGCTGTGGAAGTGTTGAATTAGAGGAACTCGACTTTGTATCATGCTTATGAAAGTAAATGTGAGATCTTCATCAGATTATGTGTGTACTGAAACGTGTAAGCCTCTTGATAAGAAGCCTTAAGGAAAGAATGCCTATCCACCTTTATGATGAAAGAAAAATGAGAGATTAAGAAGAAAAATACAAGTTTCAACAAGCAAAAGAAGCAAGATAAAGAAGGGTATTAGGCGCCCAGTCAACAAAGGTTAACATTGTTTATAATTCAGGTGGAGGAATGTAAGCTTTTTGAGTTATATTCAATAGTAATAGAGTTATATACAATTGGTCGCACCCATTTCAGATATGCCCTATGGGGGTTATCAGAAGTAGTATAAGAAGATATGATAGGTGAATTGTTTGCGTCAGTTGACATTTCCGAAGGGTATTATAAATGTGCCAATAGATCTTCTTGTGAGACACCCAGATGGTGCAATCTAGAATATTACGATTAGATGTGAATACCAGCATTCAAAAGATAGGCACTGAAAGCCTGGATGGTATAAATATTACCTTAAGTGTGGCTCTTATCCCTAGTAGAGCGAGGATATTGAGCAACCCAGAGAGCCGATGAATGAAGCAAGGAGAGCAAAAAGCGAAAGAATGTCGTGTTGAAGTTTTCACAAGAAAGGGGATATGCAGAAATATTAGCAGAGTAATGGGAAGAGAGATAAGGAAGAATTATGAATAAGGTATGATACATAGATAAACACGGTAGAATAAAAAGAAGAAGAAGAAATTACATTATTACACAGTCTAGTCAAGTGAATGAAGAGGCGAGAGGTGACATGCCTTAAGACAACGAAAGAGTATAGGCCATAAGGTTATATCCTCATTTTGAGAAATAAGTTTGTAACTCCAACACGACTACCATAGGGGAGAGTTAATCCCTAGAGTAACAGAAATTAGTATGGACTGGCAAACAAGATAAACTTAAAATGAATTAGGGACTGAGTGATCTGGTAGTAGTCAACATCATGAGAATTTTAGATCACATTCCGAAAATAATAGGACGAACCAAAAAAGAAGATTCACGATGAATTAAGAGAATAGTCATTCAGGGAGACGCTTCCCTAGAGCAAGCAATGTAGGCAAAGTTAAGCTTAAGAGACTGTATGTGCCAGTTACGATAAGTGTCACCCTCGCGAGTAAGGGAATTTGTAAACCTTGGTACGGAAGAATTGCTGCAAGGCAAGTAAGGATCATTTATGTTAAGAAATGACGCCAAAGATGAAGAGGAAAAATATACATAGGTATCCTCGTGGCTTTAGTTTTTAGTACATTTCTAAAAGGGGGAATATGGAGTAATGTGGCATTAAGCCAGAATTAAGTGGTTCTAGTGACTATGGAATGGTAAAGGAAGAATGTGATAAATGAAAGAGGAATGAGATGGTACTTATCTTAATCCTACATATATGCTACGATTCCAGAACATTATGCAAGCATGACGTCAAGGAACAGGAAGTCAAGGTTTATGCCCGGGATGTTATTGAAAGTAAGGAGCCAGTGCAAGGTGTAAGTTACGACAAAGGAAATAACCCAAGAAAGATTACGCAGAGTAATGATATGAGAATGAGCCATTGAGTAGTTAATAGTTGATTTAAGAAGAGCTTAGTTATGACCAGACAAGAGGTTGCAGATAAATCAACAGATCGTGCAAGATAAACATAGGGAACCCCAACCTTCGAAATTATTCCTTGCAGTTATGACATCTGACCCTTGAGAAATATTCAGATAGGAGTTGGGATAGTTAAAGGTACCGTATAAGTATTACGAAAGTAAAAGAGAGCGCCACATGGAAGACAGTAAAAAATTATAAGTTCAGAAGCATCCCAACAAGAATAAGGGCATGGAGGTAAGTAACTACGAATAATTATAGGTAAGGAACGACATTGAAAGTGTCCATAATAAGCTCACAGATTTACAAGAGTCACGGGATCTCCCTAAGTACTACAACGAAAGACTAGTTGAGGAAATAAGGAAGAAGGCTCCAACCTAAGCACAACGACCTAAAGAGGAAATGCTCGCGTAACAACAGTCTCACAACAACATTGTAAGCACTCCAAAGGAAGTGGCACCTACCGTGGCTAATGAACGGAAAGTAAAATTAAAAGTAACATTCGAGATCATATGAGTTGCATGAAAACTCTGGTATACGTAGGAACTAAGGTATGCTAAGTATGCACGCAACAAGGGGACAGAAAGACCAGGAAAAATAATAGCTTATGTTAAAGAAAGCTAAGAAGGAACGAAAGGAATTATTCGATCAATGATCCCGAGCCGGTTACATTATGAACGCACTTAAGAGTTTGCAGTTTTATACCTGCAACATATATAGCCGTAGAAGATTCTGGTATACGTTAAAAGAAATAATTGAGCCCAGGTCATCGACAAAGGATTGAATTGTTCAAGGATTTTATCAGGAATATCCCTCAACGCCTATGAAAGGCTAAAGTAATAACTAATACCAGGAGCCGCAGATCAGAAGATAGCTTAAGCCTACATAAAGGTTGATTAGAAAGAGGAGGAAACTAAAGAACTACACCACCTAAGTAAATCAGGAGTCTAATTATTGGACCTAGAAAAGTTATAGAAGTTGTGCTGGAGAACATGACAGAACCGCTCTTAATATCAGATGTTAAAGAGAAATAACACAACAATCATAATCTATAATGGCTCTACAAGAAAGCCAGTTAGAAGAAGTACCGGCCCCATAAGAAGTAAGTAAGAAGCTCCTACAGGATTGTGTATGTACTAGAGGTGCAAGTATTATAATAGAGCTTCAAGTTATAGACGAGAATTATACCTATGTGGAAGGGAGGTCATGAAAGAGATAGAAGATACGATGTGAGGTTTTAAGGTAAGTAAGGTAAAGGTGAACATTGTACGAGATACTCAAAGGCAGAATATGTGAATAGTTCATACCTCGGATAGAAGGCTAGAAGAGCTGGGATTCAATATCCAAGAATGATAGCGGCATAGTCAGTGGCATATCTCATATACTATGGTTTCTAGGTATCGAGGAGGCTAATTAAGGCAGTAAAGAAGCGTTAGAGACGATGTGATGTCTCGCTTGATGTCCAAGAATGACATAAGGAAATCTGTAATGTAAGAAAGTTGAAAGGTTACAAATAATATAATAGAGTTGTGTAGGTTGCAAGCCATTGTATGGTGAAGCGACAAGGTTGTAGACGACAAGAGTAAGGATAAGAAAGGGCGAGTGAGAAGGTAACGAAAATGGATAAGTCCTAAGGATTAAGCCTATGAAAACAAGAAGAGCAGATGGTTTCTCTAAATTATACAAAGCTCACTATAGCCTGAATGAACTCAAAGGAGTTTAAGACTAATAGCATTTAGGATGCCACCCTAGTAACAGAATGAGGGTGTAATTTTGATAGATAAAAGATGACGTTTGGGACTTCGATTGAGTAATGACTCAAAGAGTATTGATGAATTGTAAGGGGCTAAAAATACCCACGTAAGGTGGATCACATTGGGATGCTATAAAATACGTTATTGAAGTACAGTATCGCCCCTATGTGGATTAGGAAAATAACTTCAAATATTCCTCGATGCAACATAAGCCCTAGTAGAAATATTTTATGCAAGAAGTTTCAAGTTATCAATGAAAGAATGCAGATCAACATTGCGGTGAATAAAAAATGGATGGACAAAAGTTACAAAGTACGAGATGAGATTAGGCCATCAGTCTTAAGATGAACAGTAATGAAGAAGCATTAAAAGACTTAGCTTTATGCATATAGGATAAGCAACGAGAGTATTTGGAGTTTGTTGCAGACCTCAGTAATGATAAATCGAAGTAAGAATTACGGTATAGTATGACCTCTGTAGATGCGATAAAGTCATGCGAATCGATAACAAGGTCTATGAAATAAGTTATAACCATATTTGCATGTTCTACAAAGTACCGAGCGAAGAACTTCAGTACACCTATAGATGCCCAGAGAGGCATCCTATTAAGACTTGTATATGTTTACAAAGTAAGGTCTAGAGATTGGCTAAAAGCTGGAGGAAAAATGAGAGAAGAGTCGCATATGCACACTTACAAGGTCAGTATCATAGAGGCTGCATGATAAAAGGTAACAACCGTTACGAGATTGGAAGGAATTCGATAACAAGTCATTACATGGGAAAGAGGCCTAAAGGGGGTATGCCCTAGCCTTTGGATTTATTCACAGCACAACTGCCTAAATGGCAAGAAGATTATTGAGGATTCAAAAGAGCTATATGTTATGAAAATAATAAGAGAATCAGTCAACATTCGAGAACGAATGTTCCAAAGAGGGGAATGATATTATGCCCCACAATATTAAATCGATATTACGTCCCGCAATATTATATTACGATGATGTTACGCTTCGCACTATTAAATTACGGCGATGTTGCACCCTGTAGTATTGTACGCTAAATTTGTCATAAGGTAATTGACATCAGTTCAAGGAAAAGATTATTTGGAGATTACAAGAATTATGTAATTTCAAACAAGTGGTGAGTAAATTCGTGAAGGTGAGAGAGGAATCAAGTCAAAGAAAATGAATTTTCATCCAAGTTTGACATGTTAGGATAAAATACGGCCCGAACTAAAATACTCGGTATTTATGTACTAGTTCCATACAAGATAGCACATGGCCATAATAGTAAGGTGTATAAAGTGTGTTAAAGGCGAGTAGTATTTTGTAATTTGAGATAATTTTTAATTATGTGGATAATTGTTAATTATTGGATTAGTGAGAAATTAACAAGTTAATTAAGAAATTGGTAATTAATTAAGATTTTGGATAACTATTGAACCTTGAACCTTAAGTGTCAGCCACATAAAGCCTAAGGATGACTCTTCAATTATATATGCTATGTGGAATATTTTTAGGAGAATAAGTGGCCACAAGTATTATTATACTATTGCAAAGAAAAGCTTTCACTATCCAAAGCTTACGGACAAAGCTTTCCTATACAATAACCAATTGTTGAAATTACATAAGTTTGGAAAGAAAAGCTTTCACTATCCAAAGCTTCTGGACAAAGCTTTCACTATCCAAGAATTTATTGTTGTTGCAATGTCTTGTCTTTTATTGGGGTCAATAACCATCCTATAAACACTTCATATTTTTACTACTGGAGCCAAACCACAAGAAAATCAATAGTAGTTCCCCATCCAAAATTTTCATCTAAGTAATTTTGTCCTTGCGGATTGCTTCAAGCTTTTCATACGACTTGTTCCGTGTTTTATCGCAATTAACGTGTGTTAGAGTACTGTCAACAGAATCTACTCATGTATGTTAAGGCTAAAGGGGGGAATATGTTATGAAAATAATAAGAGATTCAGTCAACATTCGAGGACGAATGTTCCAAAGGGGGGAATGATGTTATGCCCCACAATATTACATCGATATTACGTCCCGCAATATTATATTACGATGATGTTACGCTTCGCAGTATTAAATTACGGCGATGTTGCACCCTGTAGTATTGTACGCTAAATTTGTCATAAGGTAATTGACATCAGTTCAAGGAAAAGATTATTTGGAGATTACAAGAATTATGTTATTTCAAACAAGTGGTGAGTAAATTCGTGAAGGTGAGAGAGGAATCAAGTCAAAGAAAATGAATTTTCATCCAAGTTTGACATGTTATGATAAAATACGGCCCGAACTAAAATACTCGGTATTTATGTACTAGTTCCATACAAGATAGCACATGGCCATGATAGTAAGGTGTATAAAGTGTGTTAAAGGCGAGTAGTATTTTAAGTAATTTGAGATAATTTTAAATTATGTGGATAATTGTTAATTATTAGATTAGTGGGAAATTATCAAGTTAATTAAGAAATTGATAATTAATTAAGATTTTAGATAACTATTGAACCTTGAACATTAAGTGTCAGCCACATAAAGCCTAAGGATGACTCTTCAATTATATATGCTATGTGGAATATTTTTAGGAGAATAAGTGGCCGCAAGTATTATTATACTAAAGTTTGCAAAGAAAAGCTTTCACTATCCAAAGCTTACGGACAAAGCTTTCCTATACAATAATCATATGTTGAAATTACATAAGTTTGCAAAGAAAAGCTTTTGCTATCCAAAGATTACGGACAAAGATTTCCTATACAAGAATCTATTGTTGAAATTACATAAGTTTGCAAAGAAAGCTTTCACTATCCAAAGCTTATGGACAAAGCTTTCACTATCCAAGAATTTATTGTTGTTGCAATGTCTTGTCTTTTATTGGGGTCAATAACCATCCTATAAACACTTCATATTTTTACTACTGGAGCCAAACCACAAGAAAATCAATAGTAGTTCCCCATCCAAAATTTTCATCTAAGTAATTTTGTCCTTGCGGATTGCTTCAAGCTTTTCATACGACTTGTTCCGTGTTTTCTCGCAATTAACGTGTGTTAGAGTACTGTCAACAGAATCTACTCAGGTATGTTAAGGCTATCCCTTCTTTCTTTTGGTATGGTGCAAATTATACTGAAGAAACGAACAAATACACAATTTCTATAAATTACTCTATTCATAGAAATAGTAGAGGTATCTATATTCTTGATTCCCCATGAGAATTTTTATTATTTTCTGTTCATGGGTCTCAGAATAATACGCAG
Source organism: Nicotiana paniculata (assembly GCA_005239505.1). NCBI lineage: Eukaryota > Viridiplantae > Streptophyta > Magnoliopsida > Solanales > Solanaceae > Nicotiana > Nicotiana paniculata. The sequence goes on along the minus strand of ML363378.1, from coordinate 29,758 downwards.
TTGGAAAAGTTTATACAGAAGGAATATTGAGATTATTACGTACTTTTCATGCATTTCATACATGTGCATTGACCCATGACCAGATGGTGTTATATACGCGTATATATGTAAATATATGTATATGGGATATGGGAAAAGGTTATGGCATTATACACGCACCACCACCTTATCTTTGGGACAACTGCCCCTATTCTAGAATCTTCCTACCTATTAAAAAACCATTCTACCCTTAAAAAATCTGATTTCCTAAGTCGACATTACTTAATATACCCATTGGAACCCCTGAATTTACCATTGGGTAATCAATGTTAAACTCACTTGGGTTATTATTAACCCTAGTTAGGGACTTTGGTTATTTAAAACTAACTAGTCATCCTTAACTAGTATTAGGACTTAATTAGTTAGGGGTTAACCAACTACATATTGACTTCAGCTTTGTTTAGAAGACTAACTTAATTGGTTAATTAATTTTTAATTATATGGTTAACTATCCTAGTCTTGATAGTATGTCCAAAGCTTAGGATTAACAGGGGTCATTAACGTTTTAGGATAAGATTTTAATGAAACAAGAGTATAGGGGACTAATTAACAAGGAGTTCTAGTTGTCTTATATTCATATTAAACTGAACTAATTAATCTAACAAATTAAGACCCAAACAACACATAACAAATCAGTCAATCAAACAGGATATTCAAGAAGATCTGATCAAGAAACAAATGCATGAAACATATCTTAAACTTATGAACATCAAGATCTGAGCTACATCATTTAAATATCTAAACAGGGTTCGATTAATCTAAATATGTATGATTGAACTAACAATACACAAAGTAAATTAACCAAATGTGAACCAATTCAAAGAAACAAATACTCATTGATCCTAAGCTAGCTACTAAGTAATGAAATCCATTTAGGTTTTGAACCAATTACATAACCAAACAGAATAAAACTAAAAAGGTAGAAAGAAACAGCTAAAAAAAGACAATGAAAACAGTGGTTAGGCCATTAATTTGTTCATGGTTTCTCAATAATAATGCAAAGAAATAGATAGAAGAGGGAAGGGGATACCCGTGGGAGTAGTTTGACGGATTCCGGCGACACTGCCGCAATTGGGTCGGACTCCGGCGGGGTTTGAAAACGAGTCAAACCCTCATGAATCAATGGCTCTAGTCAAGAGCAATTGACTCATGAAGGTCTGAGCCGTTGGTTGTCTTTAAATAGTCCGTCATAGGAAAGCTAGGGTTTCAGAATTCTAGATCTAAAATTGGAAGATTTTGGGTGGGATCTTAGTGAAATAGAGAGTGGAAGGTGACTGAGGAGGAAGAGTAGATGGTCTGGTAAATATTTGGGGTCATTTGGTGATGTTCCGCCGCCAGAGGCCATTTCCGGCCGGCGGAGCATGGCGGAGGAAGGGTGGGACTACGGTGGTGGACAACGGAGACGACAGGGTTTAGAGAGAGGGGTTGCTTTGGGATCAGGGGCTGGGGCAGGACGGGTGGGTTATGGGATGGTTATTTGAGTGTTAGATAGATGAGTTTTGGGCCTGGGTAAATTAGTCCAGGTCCGATTTTAGCCTATGTTGAACTAAATAAATAAATCTAATTAACAAAAATGTAGTGATTAATTCCAACTTAATTTTGTCTAATTATGGATTAATTGATAAATTAAATAAAATTAAAACAATTAATTTAATACTCCTAATCATTTAAAGGAAAAATTTCACAATTTTCTTAAAAAGAACTAATTAAATCAAAAAGTAACATTAACATACTTTATATCAAACAATTATGTTTATTTAAATGATAACTAAAGTTATATGCTTAATCATGCCATTTTAAATTGTTTATGGATGTAAGTGAGGGATTTTGGCTACATAATGTAAAAAAGAAATTCGCAAATAGCATTAAAATTCAACAAAAATCCGTAAAACTAATTAATTTAGTGAGATTTTGTAGGATTATACGATAGGTAATAAATCACGTGATCACATTATTGACTTGTCATAGGTTGGTTATACTGTTCTTGATGTGTTAGAGTTGGTAGGCTCGGAATCGAATAGGTTGTAGTGAGAATTTAGCCATTTAGTCTTAAAAATAGCCTTAAAATGGGAGAAGTCAACTGAAGGTTGACTTATTGGTAAATGACCTCGGAATGCGGATGTTATGGCTCAGATAGCTTCGTTAGGTGGTTTGGGACTTAGGAATGTGTTCGGAATATATTTTTGATGTCCGGTGTAGAATTAGGCTTGTATTGGCGAAAGTTAGTTTTTGGTGATTTCCGGTCGGCAGGGAAAAATAGGCTATCAGGGTTGGAATGGAATTCCAGAAGTTGGAACAGGTTCGTAATGCCATTTTGGATATTTCTGCAAAATTTCAGGTCATTCGGAGTTTTTTTGGATAGTTTCGGTATCGTTGGTGGAATTTAGAAATTTCAAAGTTCTTAGGCTTGAATCCGATATGATTTTGGTGTTTTGATGTTATTTTTGGTTTTCCGAGAGTGCAAATAAGTTTAATGACCATTTATAATGGGTTGGTAAATTTTGTTGGGGTCCTGAGGGGCTCGAGATTGATTTCGGATGGTTAACGGGCACTTTTGGACTTAGAACAATAGCTGTTTTTCTGGTGTTTTGACAGCTGAAGGTCCTTCATCCCGATCTCGTAGGTGAATATGCGATCGCAGACTAATCTGAGGGTCAGGCGAAATTGTGCACCCCGATCGTAGGAACAGGAGTACGATCACATAGGTTTGGAGGGATGAGTAGTGCGATCACGTGTGTGGAGGTGCGATCGCGTAGAATGAAAAAGGGGCACGTGAGTTTGGACGGTTGGCCATCGCGACCGCGTGAAGTCGTTTGTAATCGCAGTAGGCTGGGAAGGAGAGCTTCGCGATCGCGTGAGCTAAGCCGTGATCGCGAAGAGTAATTTTGGCAGCTGGGGAATTTGTTCTTCGCGATCGCATGAGTACTTCCGTGATCGCAGTGAAGAATAACTAGGCAGTATATAATTAAACCCTTCGTGGCCATTTAACCTTTTAAGACCATTTTTGAACGGGAAAAGAGCTTTGAGGCGATTTTGAAGAGAGGAAGTCATTGTTCTTCATTAAGGTAAGTATTTTGGACCCTAAAACTCGATTATAGGTGATTAAGGAACATAATACCAGTGTTTAAGTCATGAAAATCAGTAGAAAAAGATGGGGTTAGGGCTTGATATTATGAGACCATTAGGGGTCGATTTGAGGGGTCAAACAAACTCCGATTTTAGCGTTCTTTATATGTACGGACTCATGAGATGATGAAGAAAATTCTGGTATAAATTTTGTCGAGTTCCAGGATGCGGGCCCGGGGGTCGGGTTTTGACCGATTTCAGGCTTTGTGCTTAAAATCGATATTTTTCAATTGGAATTCATTCCTTTAGCATAATTCGATGATAAAAATTTAAACTTGGTAGATTTGGAGCACTCGGAAGTTGATTCGAGAGGGGAGCGTATGGCGGAATAGTTTCCGGGCTAGTTTTAGGTAAGTAATGTCTTTAAATCCTGTCTTAAGTGTTCGATACCCCGGACTCTGCACCCTTTCACGGGTTTTGGATTTCACAAAGCGGGAATTTTGAAATATATCCCTTTTAAGGCAACTATTGAATTGCGAAACGGATTTTAAAGCTTATTTCCAATAGTACTATTATGATTTGATATACCTGGGTTGTAAGCCATGTTTGGGGCGTAGTGTCGATCTGTTTTAACCCCTTGGAGGTTGTTTTACTGATATTCTCACTTATTAAACTATGATTTTTCACTCAGTCTTTCTTGTGAAAGTGTTGACACTCTTATTTGATGATATTACTATTTCTTGAAATGAAACACTTGTTATGCCCCACAATATTACATCGATATTACGTCCCGCGGTATTATATTATGATGATGTTATGCTTCGCATTAATAAATTACGACGATGTTGCACCCTGTAGTATTGTACGTTAAATTAGTCATAAGGTAATTGACATCAGTTCAAGAAAAAGATTATTTGGAGATTATAAGAATTATGCTATTTCAAACAAGTGGTGAGTAAATTCGTGAAGGTGAGAGAGGAATCAAGTCAAAGAAAATGAATTTTCATCCAAGTTTGACATGTTGGGACGAAATACGGCCCGAGCTAAAATACTCGGTATTTATGTACTAGTTCCATACAAGATACCACATGGCCATGATAGCAAGGTGTATAAAGTGTGTTAAAGGCGAGTAGTCTTTTAAGTAATTTGAGATAATTCTTAATTATGTGGATAATTGATTAATTTTTGAATTAGTAAAAAATTACCAAGTTAATTAAGAAATTGGTAATTAAGATTTTGGATAACTCTTGAACCTTGAACATTATGTGGCAGCAACATAAAGCCCAAGGATGACTCTTCAATTATATATGCTATGTGGCATATTTTTAGGAGAATAAGTGGCCACAAGTATTATTATACTAAAGTTTGCAAAGAAAAGCTTTCACTGTCCAAAGCTTACCGACAAAGCTTTCCTATACAATAATCAATTGTTAAAATTACATAAGTTTGCAAAGAAAATCTTTCACTGTACAAAGCTTTCCTATACAGTAATCTATTGTTGAAATTACATAAGTTTGCAAAGAAAGCTTTTACTATCCAAAGCTTACGGACAAAGCTTTCACTATCCAAGAATATATTGTTGTTGCAATGACTTGTCTCTTATTGGGTTCCATAATCATCATATAAACACTTCATATTTTTGCTACTGGAACCAAACCACAAGAATATCAACATTAGTTCCCCATAAAAAAATTTCATCTGAGTAATTTTGTCCTTGCGGATTTCTTCAAGCTTTTAATACGACTTGTTCCATGCTTTGTCGCAATTAACGTGTGTTAGAGAACTGTCAACAGAATCGACTCAGGTATGTTAAGGCTATCCCTTCTTTATTTTGTCATGGTCCAAATTATACCGATGAAATGAACAAATACACAGTTTTTATAAATTACTCTATTCATAAAAATAGTAGGGGTGTCTATATTCTTGATTCCCCATGAGAATTTTTATTATTTTCTGATCATGGGTCTCAGAATAATACGCAATTGGAAAAGTTTATATGGAAGGAATATTGAGATTATTACGTACTTTTCATGCATTTCATACATGTGCATTGACCCGTGAACAGATGGCGTTATATACGCGTATATATGTAAATATATGTATATGGGATATGGGAAAAGGTTATGGCGTTATATACGCACCACCACCTGATCAGCTGGTAAATGATGTTGATGTAGCCCACAGTGGCTGAAATATGGTTCAAACGACGTTATATACGCGAATGTATGTATGTATACTCAAACGGCGTTATAGACGCGTATATATGTATGAATATATATATATGTATATGGGATATGGGAAATGTTATGACGTTATATACGCACCACCACATGATCAGCGGGTATACGATGATAATTTTGCCCATAGTGGACAATATGATATGACGGGATACCCTCAAAGGCTGATGATGTTATGAAATATGTACCTATGCACGACATGACATTCATACGCATATGCATGCTACGAAAAGTGATTTATGATTTACAAAGTTATTCAGACTTACAGGTTGAGCCATTTACTCCATGTTTCTTCCATGTCATTAATTAATGTTGACTTATTATTACATTTCAGTTTTTCCTTACATACTCAGTACATTATTCGTACTGACGTCCTTTTGTTGGGGACGCTGCATTCATGCCTGCAGGTATAGATAATCAGTTTGACGAGCCCTCATAGTGGACGAGACTAGCATTCAGTGAAGGATCGGTAAGACTCCACTTGATTCGGAGTGCAACCAACTCTATGTGTCATCGTGTCAGAGTATTACTATAGGCTTATTGGTAGGACGGTACCCTGTCCCATTTGATGTCAGTAAATCATAGAGGCTTTGTAGACAGTGGTTTAGTTTGTACAGTATGTCAGAGGCCTTAATGTCCCATATGTATTCATGTTTTATGAACGATAGTTTATTGATACAGTGTTGTCCACTTACAAGTTGTACATTACGAGTTCTGGCCATGTTGGCCCATGATAGTCACAAATAAAATAAATGAGTTACATAGTGGTTCGCTCGGGCCAATGCGACACCGGGTGCTAGCCACGCCTCCCCAAGTTCGGGGCGTGACAAAGTGGTATCTGAGCAATTCTGTCATAGGCAGTCTACAAGCTGTGTCTAGTTGAGTCTTGTTTATGGGTGTGTCGTGCACCACACTTATAAGCAGGAGGCTAGAGGGCATTTAAGACTGTCACTCTTTCTTCTTACTCTAGATCGTGTGGTAGATCTCACTTATAAGAATTCATGTCCCGAACTTCTATTTTAATTCGTAATAAAACAATGCCTACGTTTAGAAATATGATCGATAAGAGATATAGCTTTGGAAGTGTTGAATTAGAGGAACTCGACTTTGTATCATGCTTATGAAAGTAAATGTGAGATCCTTAGCAGATCATGTGTGTACTGCAAGGTGTAACCCTCTTGATAAGAATCCTTAAGGCAAGAATGCCTATCCACCTTTATGATGAAAGAAAAATGAGAGATTAAGAAGAAAAATACAAGTTTCAACAAGCAAAAGAAGCAAGATAAAGAAGGGTATTAGGCGCCCAGTCAACAAAGGTTAACATTGTTTATAATTCAGGTGGAGGAACGTAAGCTTTTTGAGTTATATTCAATAGTAATAGAGTTATATACAATTGGTCGCACCCATTCCAGATATTCCCTATGGGGGTTATCAGAAGTAGTATAAGAAGATATGATAGGTGAATTGTTTGCGTCAGTTGACATTTTCGAAGGGTATTACAAATGTGCCAATAGATCTTCTTGTGAGACACCCAGATGGTGCACTCTAGAATATTACGATTAGATGTGAATACCAGCATTCAAACGATAGGCACTGAAAGCCTGGATGGGATAAATATTACCTTAAGTGTGGCTCTTATCCCTAGTAGAGCGAGGATGTTGAGCAACCTAGAGAGCCATTGAATGAAGCAAGGAGATCTAAAAGCGAAAGAATGTCGTGTTGAAGTTTTCACAAGAACGGGGATATGCAGAAATATTAGCAGAGTAATGAGAAGAGATATAAGGAAGCATTATGAATAAGGTATGATACATAGATAAAGACGGTAGAAAAAAGAAGAAGAAGAAATTACAGTATTACACAGTTTAGTCAAGTGAATGAAGAGGCGAGAGGTGAGAGTTAATCCCTAGAGTAACAGAAATTCGTATGGACTAGCAAACAAGATAAACTAAAAATGAATTAGGGACTGAGTGATTTGGTAGTAGTCAACATCATGAGAATTTTAGATCACATTCCGAAAATAATTGGACGAGCAAAAAAAGAAGATTCACAATGAATTCAGAGAATAGTGATTCAGGGAGACGCTTCCCTAGAGCAAGTAATGTAAGCAAAGTTAAGCTTAAGAGACTGTATGTGCCAGTTATGGTAATTGGCACCCTCGCGAGTAAGGGAATTTGTCATCCTTGAAACAGAAGAATTGCCGCAAGGCAAGTAAGGATCATTTATGTTAAGAAACGACGCCAAATATGAAGAGGAAAAATATATATAGGTAGATCCTCGTGGCTTCAGTTTTAGTACATCCCTAAAAAGGGGAATATAGAGTAATGTGGCATTAAGCCAGAATTAAGTTGTTCTAGTGAATATGGAATGGTAAAGGAAGAATGTGATAAATGAAAGAGGAATGAGATGGTACTTATCTAAATCCTACAGATATGCTACGATTCCAGAACATTATGCAAGCATGACGCCATGGAAAGGAAGTCAAGGTTTATGCCCGGGATGTTATTGAAAGTAAGGAGCAGTGCAAGATGTAAGTTAAGACAAAGGAAATAATACAAGAAAGATTACGCGGAGTAATGATATGAGAATTAGCGAATGAGTAGTTAATATTTGATTTAAGAGGAGCTTAGTTATGTCCGGACAAGAGGTTGCTGACAAATCAACAGATCGTGCAAGATAAACATAGGGAACGCCAACCTTCGGAATTATTCCTTGCAGTTATGACATCTGACCCTTGAGAAATATTCAGATAGGAGTTGGGATAGTTAAAGGTACCGTATAAGTTTTACGAAAGTAAAAGAGAGCACCACTTGGAAGACAGTAAAAAATTATCAGTTTAGAAGCAGCCCTACAAGCATAAGGGCATGGATGTAAGTAACGACGAATAATTATAGGTAAGGAACGATATCGAATGGGTCCGTAATAAGCTCACAGATTTACAAGAGTCACGGGATCTCCCTAAGTACTACAACGAAAGACTAGTTAAGGAAATAAGGAAGAAGGCTTCAACCTAAGCACAACGACCTAAAGAGGAAAATCTCGTGTAACAACAGTCTCACAACAACATTGTAAGAACTCCAAAGGAAGTAGCACCTACCGTGGCTAATGAACGAAAAGTAAAATTAAAAGTAACATTCGAGATCATATGAGTTGCATGAAAACTCTAGTATACGTAGGAACTAAGGTAAGCTAAGTATGCACGCAACAAGGGGACAGAAAGACCAGCAAAAATAATAGCTTACGTTAAAGAAAGCTAAGAAGGAACGAAAGGAATTATTCGATCAATGATCCCGAGCCGGTGACATTATGAACGCACTTAAGAGTTTGCAGTTTTATACCTGCAACATATACAACCGTAGAAGATTCAGATATACGTTAAAAGAAATAATTGAGCCCAGGTCATAGATGAAGGAAGGAATTGTTAAAGTATTTTATCAGGAATATCCCTCAGCGCCTATGAAAGGTTAAAGTAATAACTAATACCAGAAGCCGCAGATCAGAAGATAGCTTAAGCCTACATAAAGGTTGATTAGAAAGAAGAGAAAACTAAAGAATTACACCACCTAAGTAAATCAGGAGTCTAATTATTGGACCTAGAAAAGTTATAGAAGTTGTGCTGGAGAACATGACAGAACCGCTCTTAATATCAGCTGTTCAAGAGAAATAACACAACAATCATAATCTATAATGGCTCTACAAGAAATCCAGTTAGAAGAAGTACCAGGCCCATAAGAAGTCAGTACGAAGCTCCCACCAGATTGTGTATGTACCAGAGGTGCGAGTATTATAATAGAGCTTCAAGTTATAGACGTGAATTATACCTATGTGGAAGGGAGATCATGAAAGAGATAGAAGATACAATGTGAGATTTTAAGGTAAGTAAGGTAAAGGTGAACAGCGTACGACATACTCAAAGGCAGAATATGTGAATAGTCCATACCTTGGATAGAAGGATAAAAGTGCTGGGATTCAATATCCAGGAATGGTAGCGGCATAGTCAATGGAATATCTCACAGACTATGGTTTCTAGGTATCGAGGAGGCTAATTAAGGCAGTAAAGAAGCGTTAGAGATGATGTGATGTCTCGCTTGATGTCCCAGAATGACATAAGGAAATCTGTGATGCAAGCAAGTCGAAAGGTTACAAATAATATAAATAGAGTTGTGTAGGTCTCAAGCCATTGTATGGTGAAGCGACAAGGTTCTAGAAGACAAGAGTAAGGATAAGAAAGTGCGAGTGAGAAGGTAACGAAAATGGATAAGTCCTCAGGATTAAGCCTATGAAAACAAGAGGAGCAGATGGTTTCTCTAAATTATACAAATCTCACTATAGCCTGAATGAACTCAAAGGAGTTTAAGACTAATATCATTTAGAATGCCACCCTGGTAACAAAATGAGGGTGTAATTTTTATAGATAAAAGATGATGTTTGGGACTTCGATTGAGTAATGACTCAAGAGTATTGATGAATTATAAGGGGCTAAAAATACCCATGTAAGGTGAATCACATTGGGATGCAATAAAATATGTTGTTGAAGTACAATAGCGCCCCTATGTGGATTAGGAAAATCACTTCAAATATTCCTCGATGCAACATAAGCCCTAGTAGAAATATATTATGCAAGAAGTTTCATGTTATCAATTAAAGAATGTAGATCAACATTGAGGTGAATAAAAAATGGATGGATAAAAGTTACAAAGTACGAGATGAGATTAGGCCATCAGTCTTAAGATGAACAGTAATGAAGAAGCGTTAAAAGACTTAGCTTTATGCATATAGGATAAGCAACGAGAGTAGCTTGGAGTTGGTTGCAGACCTCAGTAATGATAAATCGAAGTAAGAATTACGGTATAGTATGATCTCTGTAGATGCGAGAAAGTCATGCGAATGGATAACAAGGTCTATGAAATAAGATATAACCATATTTCCATGTTATATAAAGTATCGAGCGAAGAACTTCAGTACACCTAGAGATGCCCAGAGATGCTTCCTATTGAGACTTGTATATGTTTACAAAGTAAGGTCTACAGATTGGCTAAAAGCTGGAGGAAAAATGAGAGAAGAGCCGCATATGCACACTTACAAGATCAGTATCGTAGAGGTTGCATGATAAAAGGTAGCAACCGTTACGAGATTGGAAGGAATTCGATCACAAGTCATGGCATGGGAAAGAGGCCTAAAGGGGGGATGCCCTAGCCTTTGGATTTATTCACATCACAACTGCCTAAATGGCAAAGAGAGTATTGAGGATTCAAAAGAGCTATATGTTATGAAAATAATAAGAGCATCAGTCAACATTCGAGGACGAATGTTCCAAAGGGGGGAATAATGCTATGCCCCACAATATTACATCGATATTACGTCCCACAGTATTATATTACGATGATGTTACGCTTCGCAATATTAAATTACGGCGATGTTGCACCCTGTAGTATTGTACGCTAAATTTGTCATAAGGTAATTGACATCTGTCCAAGGAAAAGATTATTTGGAGATTATAAGAATTATGTTATTTCAAACAAGTGGTGAGTAAATTCGTGAAGGTGAGAGAGGAATCAAGTCAAAGAAAATGAATTTTCATCCAAGTTTGACATGTTGGGATAAAATACGGCCCGAACTAAAATACTCGGTATTTATGTACTAGTTCCATACAAGATAGCACATGGCCATGATAGTAAGATGTATAAAGTGTGTTAAAGGTGAGTAGTATTTTAAGTAATTTGAGATAATTTTTAATTATGTGGATAATTGTTAATTATTGTATTAGTGAGAAATTAGCAAGTTAATTAAGAAATTGGTAATTAATTAAGATTTTGGATAACTATTGATCCTTGAACATTAAGTGACAGCCACATAAAGCTTAAGGATGACTCTTCAATTATATATGCTATGTGGAATATTTTTAGGAGAATATGTGGCCACAAGTATTATTAAACTAAAGTTTTCAAAGAAAAGCTTTCACTATCCAAAGCCTACGGACAAAGCTTTCCTATACAATAATCAATTGTTGAAATTACATAAGTTTGCAAAGAAAAGCTTTCACTATCCAAGGATTACAGACAAAGCTTTCCTATACAAGAATCTATTGTTGAAATTACATAATTTGCAAAGAAAGCTTTTACTATCCAAAGCTTATGGACAAAGTTTTCACTATCCAAAAATCTATTGTTATTGCAATGTCTTGTCTTTTATTGGGGTCAATAACCATCCTATAAACACTTCATAATTTTTCTACTGGATCCAAACCACAAGAAAATCAATACTAGTTCCCCATCCAAAATTTTCATCTAAGTAATTTTGTCCTTGCGGATTGATTCAAGCTTTTCATACGACTTGTTCCGTGTTTTGTCGCAATTAACGTGTGTTAGAGTATTGTCAACAGAATCTACTGAGGTATGTTAAGGCTATCCCTTCTTTATTTTGGCATGGTGCAAATTATACTGAAGAAACGAAAAAATAAACAATTTCTATAAATTACTCTATTCATAGAAATAGTAGGGGTATCTATATTCTTGATTCCCCATGAGAATTTTTATTATTTTCTGTTCATGGTTCTCAGAATAATACGCAGTTGGAAAAGTTTATACGGAAGGAATATTGAGATTATTACGTACTTTTCATGCATTTCATACATGTGCATTGACCCATGACCAGATGGCGTTATATACGCGTATATATGTAAATATATGTATATGGAATATGAGAAAAGGTTATGGCGTTATATACGCACCACCACCTTATCTTTGGGGCAACCGCTCCTATTCTAGAATCTTCCTACCTATTAAAAGACCCTTCTACCCTTAAAAATCTGATTTGCTAAGTCTACATTACTTAATGTACCCCTTGGAACCCCTGAATTTACCATTGGGTAATCAGGGTTAAACCCACTTGGGTTATTATTAACCCTAGTTAGGGACTTTGGTTATTTAAAACTAACCAGTCATCCTTAACTAGTATTAGGACTTAACTAGTTAGGGGTTAACCAACTAAATATTGACTTCAGCTTTGTCTAGAAGACTAACTTAATTGGTTAATTAGTTTCTAATTATATGGTTAACTATCCTAGTCTTGATAGTATGTCCAAAGCTTAGGATTAACAGGGGTAATTAACGTGTTTGGATAAGATTTTATTAATGAAACAGGAGTTTAGGAGACTAATTAACAAGGAGTTCTAGTTGTCTTATATTCATATTAAACTGAACTAATTAATCTAACAAATTAAGACCCAAACAACACATAAGAAATCAGTCAATCAAAAAGGATATTCAAGAAGACCTGATCAAGAAACAAATACATGAAGCGTATCTTAAACTTATGAACATCAAGATGGGTTATTTGAGTGTTAGATAGATGAGTTTTGGGCCTGGGTAAATTAGTCCAGGTCCGATTTTAGCCTATGTTGAACTAAATAATTAAATTTAATTAACAAAAATATAGTGATTAATTCCAACTTAATTTTGTCTAATTACAGATTAATTGATAAATTAAATAAAAGTAAAACAATTAATTTAATACTCCTAATCATTTTAAGGACAAATTTCACAATTTTGTTAAAAAGAACTAATTAAATCAAAAAGTAACATTAACATACATTATATCAAACAATTATGTTTATTTAAATGATAACTAAAGTTATATGCTTAATCATGCCATATTATATTACATCGATATTACGTCCCGCAATATTATAACGATGATGTTACGCTTCGCAGTATTAAATTACGACGATGTTGCACCCTATAGTATTGTACGTTAAATTTGTCATAAGGTAATTAACATCGGCCCAAGGAAAAGATTATTTGGAGATTATAAGAATTATGCTATTTCAAACAAGTGGTGAGTAAATTTGTGAAGGTGAGAGAGGAATCAAGCCAAAGAAAATGAATTTTCATCCAAGTTTGACATGTTGGGATAAAATACGGCCCGAGCTAAAATACTTGATATTTATGAACTAATTTCATACAAGATACCACATGGACATGATAGTAAGGTGTATAAAGTGTGTTAAAGGCGAGTAGTATTTTAAGTAATTTGAGATAATTCTTAATTATGTGGATAATTTGTTAATTTTTTGACTAGTGAAAAATTACCAAATTAATTAAGAAATTGGTAATTAAGATTTTGGATAACTCTTGAACCTTGAACATTATGTGGCAGCCACATAAAGCCCAAGGATGACTCTTCAATTATATATTCTATGTGGAATGTTTTTAGGAGAATAGGTGGCCACAAGTATTATTATACTAAAGTTTGCAAAGAAAAACTTTCACTGTCCAAAGCTTACGGACAAAGCTTTCCTATACAATAATCAATTGTTGAAATTACGTAAGTTTGCAAAAAAAATCTTTCACTAAAGCTTACGGACAACGCTTTCCTACACAGTAATCTATTGTTGAAATTACATAAGTTTGCAAAGAAAGCTTTCACTGTCCAACGGTTATGGACAAAGCTTTTACTCTCCAAGAATCTATTGTTGTTGCAATGACTTGTCTCTTATTGGGGTCCATAATCATCATATAAACACTTCATATTTTTTCTACTGGATCCAAACCACAAGAAAATCAATAGTAGTTCCCCATCCAAAATTTTCATCTGAGTAATTTTATCCTTGCGGATTTCTTCAAGCTTTTAATACGACTTGTTTCGTGTTTTGTCGCAAGTAACGTGTGCTAGAGGACCGTCATCAAAATCGACTAAGGTATATTAAGCTATCCATTCTTTCTTTTGGCATGATCCAAATTATACCGAATAAACGAATAAATACACAGTTTCTATAAATTACTCTATTCATAGAAATAGTAGGGGTGTCTATATTCTTGATTCCCCATGAGAATTTTTATTATTTTCTGTTCATGGGTCTCAGAATAATACGCAGTTGGAAAAGTTTATACGGAAGGAATACTGAGATTATTACGTACTTTTCATGCATTTCATACATGTGCATTGACCCATTACCAGATGGCGTTATATACGCGTATCTATGTAAATATATGTATATGGGATATGAGAAAAGGTTATGGCGTTATATACGCACCACCACCTTATCTCTGGGATAACTGCCCCTATTCTAGAATCTTCCTACCTATTAAAAGACCCTTCTTCCCTTAAAAATACTGATTTCCTAAGTCTACATTACTTAACGTACCCCTTGGAACCCCTGAATTTACCATTGGGTAATCAGGGCTAAACTCACTTGGGTTATTATTAACCCTAGTTAGGGACTTGGGTTATTTAAACTAACTAGTCATCCTTAACTAGTATTAGGACTTAACTAGTTAGGGGTTAACCAACTACATATTGACTTCAACTTTGTTTAGAAGACTAACTTAATTGGTTAATTAGTTTCTAATTATATGGTTAACTATCATAGTCTTGATAGTATGTCCAAACTTAGGATTAACAGGGGTAATTAACGTGTTAGGATAAGATTTTATTAATGAAACAGGAGTTTAGGAGATTAATTAACAAGGAGTTCTAGTTGTCTTATATTCATATTAAACTGAACTAATTAATCTAACAAATTAAGACCCAAACAACACATAAGAAATCAGTCAATCAAACAGCATATTCAAGAAGATCTGATCAAGAAACAAATACATGAAACGTATCTTAAACTTACGAACATCAAGATGGGTTATTTGAGTGTTAGATGAGTTTAGGGCCTGGGTAAATTAGTCAAGGTCTGATTTTAGCCTATGTTGAACTAAATAATTAAATCTAATTAACAAAAATGTAGTGATTAATTCCAACTTGATTTGTCTAATTATAGATTAATTGATAAATTAAATAAAAGTAAAACAATTAATTTAATACTGCTAGTCATTTAAAGGACAAATTTCACAATTTTGTTAAAAAGAACTAATTAAATCAAAAAGTAACATTAACATACTTTATATCAAACAATTATGTTTATTTAAATGATAACTAAAGTTATATGCTTAATCATGCCATATTATATTACATCGATATTACGTCCCGCAGTGTTATATTATGATGATGTTACGCTTCGCAGTATTAAATTACGACGATATTGCATCCTGTAGTATTGTACGTTAAATTTGTCATAAGTTAATTAACATCAGTCCAAGGAAAAGATTATTTGGAGATTATAAGAATTATGCTATTTCAAACAAGTGGTGAGTAAATTCGTGAAGGTGAGAGAGGAATCAAGTCAAAGAAAATGAATTTTCATCCAAGTTTGACATGTTGGGATAAAATACGGCCCGAGCTAAAATACTCGATATTTATGTACTAGTTCCATACAAGATACCACATGGCCATGATAGTAAGGTGTTCAAAGTGTGTTAAAGGCGAGTAGTATTTTAAGTAGTTTGAGATAATTCTTAATTATGTGGATAATTGGTTAATTTTTGGATTAGTGGGAAATTACCAAGTTAATTAAGAAATTAATAATTAAGATTTTGGATAACTCTTGAACCTTGAACATTATGTGGCATCCACATAAAGCCCAAGGATGACTCTTCAATTATATATGCTATGTGGAAAGTTTTTAGGAGAATAAGTGGCCACAAGTATTATTATACTAAAGTTTGCAAAGAAAAGCTTTCACTGTCCAAAGCATACGGACAAAGCTTTCCCACACAATAATCAATTGTTGAAATTACATAAGTTCGCAAAGAAAATCTTTCACTATACAAAACTTACGGTCAAAGCTTTCCTATACAGTAATTTATTGTTGAAATTACATAAGTTTGCAAAGAAAGCTTTCACTATCCAACGCTTACGGACAAAGCTTTCACTATTAAAGAATCTATTGTTGTTGCAATGACTTGTCTCTTATTGGGGTCCATAATCATTCTATAAACACTTCATATTTTTTGTCTACTGGATCCAAACCACAAGAAAATCAATAGTAGTTCCCCATCCAAAATTTTCATCTGAGTAATTTTATCCTTGCGAATTGCTTCAAGCTTTTAGTACGACTTGTTTCGTGTTTTGTCGCAAGTAACGTGTGCTAGAGGACCGTCAACAGAATCGACTTAGGTATATTAAGGCTATCCATTCTTTCTTTTGGCATGATCCAAATTATACCGAATAAATAAACAAATACACAGTTTCTATAAATTACTCTATTCATAGAAATAGTAGGGGTGTCTATATTCTTGATTCCCCGTGAGAATTTTTATTATTTTATATTCATGGGTCTCAGAATAATACACAGTTGGAAAAGTTTATACAGAAGTAATATTGAGATTATTACGTACTTTTCATGCATTTCATACATGTGCATTGACCCGTGACCAGATGGCTTTATATACGTGTATATATGTAAATATATGTATATGGGATATGGGAAAAGGTTATGGCATTATATACGCACTACCATCTGATCAGCTGGTAAATGATGATGATGTTGCCCACAGTGGCTGAAATATGGTTCAAACGGCGTTATATACGTGAATGTATGTATGTATACTCAAACAGCGTTATATACACATATATATGTATTTATATATATATGTATATGGGATATTGGAAAGGTTATGACGTTATATACGCACCACCACCTGATCAGCGGGTATACCATGATAATTTTGCCCTCAGAGGCTGATGATGTTATGAAACATGTACCTATGCACGACATGACATTCATATGCATACGCATGCTGCGAAAAGTGATTTATGATTCACAAAGTTATTCAGACTTACAGGTTGAGTTATTTACTCCATGTTTCTTCCATGTCATTAATTAATGTTGACTTATTATTACATTTCAGTTCTGCCTTAGATACTCAGTACATTATTCGTACTGACGTCCGTTTGTTGGGGACACTGCATTCATGCCTGCAGGTATAGATAATCAGTTTGACAAGCCCTCATAGTAGACGAGACTGGCATTCACCTAAGGATCGGTAAGACTCCACTTGATTTGGAGGGCAAGCAAGTATATGTGTCATCGTGTCAGAGTATTACTATAGACTTATGGGTAGGCCGGTACCCTGTCCCATTTGATGTCAATAAATCATAGAGGCTTTGTAGACAAAGGTTCAGTTTGTACAGTATGTCAGAGGACTTAATGGACCATATGTATTCATGTTTTATGAACGATAATTTATTGATACAGTGTTGTCCACTTACAAGTTGTACATTACGAGTTCTGACCATGTTGGCCCATGATAGTCACAAAGAAAATAAATGAGTTACATAGTGGTTCGCTCGGGCCAATGGGGCACTGGGTGCCAGCCACGCCTCCCCAAGTTCGGGGCGTGACAAAGTGATATCAGAGCAGTTCTGTCCTAGGGACTCTACAAGCCGTGTCTAGTTGAGTCTTGTTTATGGGTGTGTCGTGCACCACACTTATAAGCAGGAGGCTACATGGCATTTAAGATTGTCACTCTTTCTTCTTACTCTAGATCGTGTGGTAGAGCTCACTTATAAGAATTCATGTCCAGAACTTCTATTTTTATTCGTAATAAAACAATGCCTACGTTTAGAAAGATGATTGATTAGAGATATAGCTGTGGAAGTGTTGAATTAGAGGAACACGACTTTGTATCATGCTTATGAAATTAAATGTGAGATCTTCAGCAGATCATGTGTGTACTGAAAGGTGTAAGCCTCTTGATAATAAGCCTTAAGGCAAGAATGCCTATCCACCTTTATGATGAAAGAAAATGAGAGATTAAGAAGAAAAATACAAGTTTCAACAAGCAAAAGAAGCAAGATAAAGAAGGGTATAAGGCGCCCAGTTAACAAAGGTTAACAATGTTTATAATTCAGGCAGAGGAACGTAAGCTTTTTGAGTTATATTCAATAGTAACAGAGGTATATACAATTGGTCGCACCCATTCCAGATATGCCCTATGGGGGTTATCAGAAGTAGTATAAGAAGATATGATAGGTGAATTGTTTGCGTCAGTTGACATTTCCGAAGGGTATTACAAATGTGCCAATAGATCTTCTTGTGAGACACCCAGATGGTGCACTCTAGAATATTATGATTAGATGTGAATACCAACATTCAAAAGATAGGCATTGAAAGCCTGTATGGGATAAATATTACCTTAAGTGTGGTTCTCATCCCTAGTAGAGCGAGGATGTTGAGAAACCCAGAGAGCCGATGAATGAAGCAAGGAGAGCTAAAAGCGAAAGAATGTCGTATTGAAGTTTTCACAAGAAAGGGGATATGCAGAAATATTAGCAGAGTAATGAGAAGAGAGATAAGAAGCATTATGAATAAGGTATGATACATATATAAAGACGGTAGAAAAAGAAGAAGAAGAAGAAATTACAGTATTACACAGTCTAGTCAAGTGAATGAAGAGGCGAGAGGTGATATGCCTTAAGACAACGAAAGAGTATAGGCCATAAGGTTATATCCTCATTTTGAGAAATAAGTTTGTAACTCCAACACGACTACCATAAGGGAGAGTTTATCCATAGAGTAACAGAAATTTGCATGGACTAGCAAACAAGATAAACTAAAAATGAATTAGGGACTGAGTGATTTGGTAGTAGTCAACATCATGAGAATTTTAGATCACATTCCGGAAATAATAGGACGGACAAGAAAAGAAGATTCACGATGAATTCAGAGAATAGTCATTCAGGGAGACTCTTCCCTAGAGCAAGCAATGTAAGCAAAGTTAAGCTTAAGAGACTGTATGTGCCAGTTACGGTAAGTGTCACCCTCGCGAGTAAGAGAATTTTGTCATCCTTGGTACAGAAGAATTGCCGCAAGGCAAGTAAGGATCATTTATGTTAAGAAACAACGCCAAAGATGAAGAGGAAAAATATATATAGGTAGATCCTCGTGGCTTCAGGTTTTAGTACATCCCTAAAAGGGGGAATATGGAGTAATGTGGCATTAAGCTAGAATTAAGTGGTTCTAGTGACTATGGAATGGTAAAGGAAGAATGTGATAAATGAAAGAGGAATGAGATGGTACTTATTTAAATCTTACAGATATGCTACGATTGCAAAACATTATGCAAGCATGACGTCAAGGAAAGGAAGTCAAGGTTTATGCCCGGGATGTTATTGAAAGTAAGGAGCCAGTGCAAGGTGTAAGTTAAGAAAAGGAAACAACCCAAGAAAGACTATGCGGAGTAATGATATGAGAATGAGCCAATGAGTAGTTAATAGTTGATTTAAGAGGAGCTTAGTTATGGCCACAAGAGGTTGCAGAAAAATCAATAGATCGTGCAAGATAAACATAGGGAACCCTTGAGAAATATTCAGATAGGAGTTGGAATAGTTAAAGGTACCGTATAAGTATTACAAAAGTAAAAGAGAGCGCCACTTGGAAGACAGTAACAAAATTATCAGTTCAAAAGCAAACCTACAAGCATAAGGTCATGGAGGTAAGTAACTACGAACAATTATAGGTAAGGAACGATATCGAAAGGGTCCGTACTTAGCTCACAGATTTACAAGAGTCACGGGATCTCCCTAAGTACTACAACGAAAGACTAGTTGAGGAAATAAGGAAGAAGGCTTCAACCTAAGCACAATGACCTAAAGAGGAAATGCTCGTGTAACAACAGTCTCACAACAACATTTTAAGCACTCCAAAGGAAGTGGCACCTACCATGGCTAATGAACAGAAAGTAAAATTAAAAGTAACATTCGAGATCATATGAGTTACATGAAAACTCTAGTATATGTAGGAATTAAGGTAATATAAGTATGCACGCAACAAGGGGACAGAAAGACCAGGAAAAATAATAGCTTACATTAAAGAAAGCTAAGAAGGAACGAAAGGAATTATTCGATCAATGATCCCGAGCCAGTGACATTTTGAACGCACTTAAGAGTTTGCAGTTTTATACCTGCAACATATACAACCGTAGAATATTCTGGTATACGTTAAAAGAAATAATTGAGCCCAATTCATAGATGAAGGATTAAATTGTTAAAGGATTTTATCAGGAATATCCCTCAGCGCCTGTGAAAGGCTAAAGTAATAACTAATACCAGGAGCCGCAGATCAGAAGATAGCTTAAGCCTACATAAAGGTTGATTAGAAAGAAGAGGAAACTAAAGAATTACACCACCTAAGTAAATCAGGAGTCTAATTATTGGACCTAGAAAAATTATAGAAGTTGTGCTGGAGAACATGACAGAACCGCTCTTAATATCACATGTTCAAGAGAAATAACACAACAATCATAATCTATAATGGCTCTACAAGAAAGCCAGTTAGAAGAAGTACCATCCCCATAAGAAGTCAGTACGAAGCACCCACCAGATTGTGTATGTACCAGAGGTGCGAGTATTATAATAGAGCTTCAAGTTATAGACGTGAATTATACCTATGTGGAAGGGAGGTCATGAAAGAGATAGAAGATACGATGTGAGATTTTAAGGTAAGTAAGGTAAAGGTGAACAGCGTACGAGATACTCAAAGGCAGAATATGTGAATAGTCCATACCTTTGATAGAAGGCTAGAAGTGTTGGGATTTAATATCCAGGAATGATAACGGCATAGTCAGTGGCATATCTCATAGACTATGGTTTCTAGGTATCGAGGAGGCTAATTAAGGCAGTAATGAAGCGTTAGAGACGATGTGATGTCTCGCTTGATGTCCCAAAATGACATAAGGAAATCTGTGATGCAAGCAAGTTGAAAGGTTACAAATAATATAAATAGAGTGGTGTAGGTCGCAAGCCACTGTATGGTGAAGCGACAAGGTTCTAGAAGACAAGAGTAAGGATAAGAAAGGGCGAGTGAGAAGGTAACGAAAATTGATAAGTCCTTAGGATTAGGCCTATGAAAACAAGAGGAGCAGATGGTTTCTCTAAATTATACAAAGCTCACTATATCCTGAATGAACTCAATGGAGTTTAAGACTAATAGCATTTAGGATTCCACCCAGGTAACAGAATGAGGGTGTAATTGTGATAGATAAAAGATGACGTTTGGAACTTTGATTCAGTAATGACTCAAAGAGTATTGATGAATTGTAAGGGGCTAAAAATACCCACGTAAGGTGAATCACATTGGGATGCTATAAAATATGTTTCGCCCCTATGTGGATTAGGAAAATCACTTCAAATATTCCTCGATGCAACATAAGCCCTAGTAGAAATATATTATGCAAGAAATTTTAAGTTATCAACGAAAGAATGCAGATCAACATTGAGGTGAATTAAAAATGGATGGATAAAAGTTACAAAGTACGAGATGAGATTAGGCCATCAGTCTTAAGATGAACAGTAATGAAGAAGCGTTAAATGACTTAGCTTTATGCATATAGGATAAGCAACGAGAGTAGCTTGGAGTTGGTTGCAGACCTCAGTAATGATAAATGGAAGTAAGAATTACGGTATAGTATGACCTTTGTAGATGCGATAAAGTCATGCGAATGGATAACAAGGTCTATGAAATAAAATATAACCATATTTGCATGTTCTACAAAGTACCGAGCGAAGAAATTCAGTACACCTATAGGTTCCCAAAGAGGAATCCTATTAAGACTTGTATATGTTTACAAAGTAAGGTCTACAGATTGGCCAAAAAGGTGGAGGAAAAATGAGAGAAGAGTCGCATATGCACACTTACAAGGTCAGTATCGTAGAGGCTGCATGATAAAAGGTAGCAACCGTTACGAGATCGGAAGGAATTCGATAACAAGTCATGGCATGGGAAAGAGGCCTAAAGGGGGGATGCCCTAGCCTTTGTATTTATTCACAGCACAACTGCCTAAATGGCAAGGAGAGTATTGAGGATTCAAAAGAGCTATATGTTATGAAAATAATAAGATAATCAGTCAACATTCGAGGACGAATGTTCCAAAGGGGGGAATGATGTTATGCCCCACAATATTACATCGATATTACGTCCCGCAATATTATATTACGATGATGTTACGCTTCGCAATATTAAATTACGGCGATGTTGCACCCTGTAGTACTGTACGCTAAATTTGTCATAAGGTAATTGACATCAGTCCAAGGAAAAGATTATTTGGAGATTATAAGAATTATGTTATTTCAAACAAGTGGTGAGTAAATTCGTGAATGTGAGAGAGGAATCAAGTCAAAGAAAATGAATTTTTATCCAAGTTTGACATGTTGGGAAAAACTACGGCCCGAACTAAAATACTCGGTATTTATGTAATAGTTTCATACAAGATACCACATGGCCATGATAGTAAGGTGTATAACGTGTGTTAAAGGCGAGTAATATTTTAAGTAATTTGAGATAATGTTTAATTATGTGGATAATTTTTAATTATTGAATTAGTGAGAAATTACCAAGTTAATTAAGAAATTGGTAATTAGTTAAGATTTTGGATAACTATTGAACCCTAACATTAAGTGTCAGCCACATAAAGCCTAAGGATGAATCTTCAATTATATATGCTATGTGGAATATATGTAGGAGAATAAGTGGCCACAAGTATTATTATACTAAAGTTTGCAAAGAAAAGCTTTCACTATCCAAAGCTTACGGAAAATGCTTTCCTATACAATAATCAATTGTTGAAATTACATAAGTTTGCAAAGAAAAGCTTTCACTATCCAAAGATTACGGACAAAGCTTTCCTATACAAGAATCTATTGTTGAAATTACATAAGTTTGCAAAGAAAGCTTTCACTATCCAAAGCTTATGGAAAAAGCTTTCACTATCCAAGAATCTATTGTTGTTGCAATGTCGTGTCTTTTATTGGGGTCAATAACCATCCTATAAACACTTCATATTTTTTCTACTGGAGCTAAACCACAAGAAAATCAATAGTAGTTCCCCATCCAAAATTTTCATCTAAGTAATTTTGTCCTTGCGGATTGCTTCAAGCTTTTCATACGACTTGTTCCGTGTTCTGTCGCAATTAACGTGTGTTAGAGTACTGTCAACAGAATCTACTCAGGTATGTTAAGGCCATCCCTTCTTTCTTTTGGCAAGGTGCAAATTATACTGAAGAAACGAGTAAATACACAATTTTTATAAATTACTCTATTCATATAAATAGTAGGGGTATCTATATTCTTGATTCCCCATGAGAATTTTTATTATTTTCTGTTCATGGGTCTCAGAATAATACGGAGTTGGAAAAGTTTATACGGAAGGAATATTGAGATTATTACGTACTTTTCATGCATTTCATACATGTGGATTGACCCATGAACAGACGACGTTATATACGCGTATATATGTAAATATATGTATATGGGATATGGGAAAAGGTTATGGCGTTATATACGCACCACCACCTGATCATCTGGTATATGATGATGATGTTTCCCACAGTGGCTGACATGTTGTTCAAACGGCGTTATATACGCGAATATATGTATGTATACTCAAACGGCATTATATACGTGTATATATGTATATGTATATATATGTATATGGGAAAGGTTATGTCGTTATATACGCACCACCACCTGATCAGCTGGTATACGATTATAATTGTGCCCACAGTGGCCAATAGGATATAATGGGATGCCCTCAGAGGCTGATTATGTTATGAAACATGTACCTATGCACGCCATGACATTTATACGCATATGCATGCTGCTAAAAGTGATTTATGATTTACAAAGTTATTCAGACTTACAGGTTGAGTCATTTACTCCATGTTTCTTCCATTTTATTAATTAATGTTGACTTATTATTACATTTCAGTTTTTCCTTACATACTCAGTACATTATTCGTTCTGACGTCCTTTTGTTGGGGACGCTGAATTCATGCCTGCAGGTATAGATAATCAGTTTGATGAGCCCTCATAGTAGACGAGATTGGCAATCATCGAAGGATCTGTAAGACTCCACTTCATTCGGAGTTCAACCAAGTCTATGTGTCATTGAGGCAGTGTTTTACTACAGACTTATGGGTAGGCCGGTACCCTGTCTGTAACGACCCGGCCGGTCATTCCGAGAATTTAGCCCCGTTTCCCCCGTTTCTGCTTCATTTATGTGGTTCAGCTTCATTTATGTGTGTTGGGGCGGTTGATTCGTTTTCAGAGTGGCCATGATGAGAATTGAGGCATTTAGTCTCTTAAAGTAGCCTAATAGTTGAGAGTCAACTAAGAGTTGACTTATTGGTGAACAACCTAGAAATGTGGATTTTTTTTGGCTCGAATAGCTTCGTGTGGTGATTTGGGACTTGGGAGTGTGTTCGGAAAATTTTGTGATGTCCAGAGTAGAATTAGGCTTGAATTGGCGAAAGTTAGTTTTTGGTGATTTTCGGTCGGCAGTGGAAAATAGGCTATCGAGGTCGGAATGGAATTCCGGATGTTGGAACGGTTTCGTAATGTCATTTTGGATATGTCTGCAAAATTTCAGGTTAATCGGAGGTGTTTTGGTTGGTTTCGGCGTAGTTGGCGAATCTTAGGAGTTTCAAAGTTATTAGGCTTGAATTTGATGAAAATTTGGTAATTTCGTGTTGTTTTGGTGTTTCGAGTTCTAGACTAAGTTGGAATAATGCTACGGGGTGTGTTGGTATGTTTGGTTGGGCCCTGAGGGGCTTGGGATTGATTTCGGAAGGTTGACGGGAAGTTGGAGTAATTTTTGAAAATATGATGTACTGGTTTGCTGGTGCTTTCGCACCTGCGGAAAGGGAGTCACAGGTGCGGTTGCACAGGAGTGGAGGGAAAGGTCGCAGGTGCGAGTTTTTCCTGTGTAGGGAATGGTCCGCAGGTGCGAGAGGTTTGTTGCACCTGCGATGTCGTTGGTGCAGAAGGTGCATCGCACCTGCGAAGCCGCATGTGCGGAAAGGTACTCGCAGGTATGAGAATTGGCCAGTTAAGTGAGTCTCGTAGGTGCGCACCCTGGGACCGCAGGTACAGGTCCGCAAGTGTGGCCAATTATCTACAGGTGCGGAAATGACTATGCAGAATATTATAAAAAGGACCCCTCCGCAAAATTTATTAGTTTTCATCAATTTGCATGCGGGAGGAGTCCATTGAAGGTGGTTTTGAGAGATAATTCCAAAGTTCTTCAACAAAGGTAAGTTCTTTGGTTGTTAATCCAGTTCCTATGCTATTTTGTTAAGATTAGGCTTGAAAACTTAAGGATTTGGGTAGGAAAAAGTTGGAAAAATGGGAGGAAAGAATTGGGATTTCTTTTAAGGTTTTGGAATGGCAATTGTGGTCCGATTTTTGTGTTCTTGGTAGGTATAGAATCGTGAAAGGACGAGGTTTCTAATGATATAAACATTATTGAATTCTGAGATGTGGGCCCGGGGCTCGGGTTTGGCCGAATTTCGAGATTCTTGTAGAAATTGATAATTTTCGATTGGGTTGTGTTCCTTGAGTATATATTAATGATGTTGAACTGGTTTTGGCTAGATTCGGAGCAATCGGGAGCCAGTGTGACGGGCAAAGGCATAGAGGACTAGTGTCGCGGCCCGTTAGAGGTAAGTAATGATCTTAAATTTTGTCTTGAGGGTGCATGATTTTCTCACTGAATTTGGGGCGCCCATGTCGGATGACGAACATGTGGCGCGTACTGATTTCTGGATTGGACTAGGTCCTCTCCGCGGCAACTAATGAGTTGCGTATTTAATCATAAACCTGTGTTAAATTATGTTCTAAAGATTTGTGAAATATTTGGGCTATAAGCGGTGTTTGGGGCCTTGTGCCGATCTGTTTAGAACCTTTAAGGGTGTTTTACTGTTGTTTTCCTCACTACCTGTTGATGGTTTTACTCAGCATCATTATTCATATTGTTTTATTTGAAACTCAGCCTGATTTATACTACATGAGCATTAAAATGATTTTTTCGGGTCGAGTACCCCGTTCTATTACTTCGCCCGAGGGGCTTTTCGAGTGGTTCCACCGAGTGTGGCCGAGGGCCAAGAGTGATGGTGAGGTTCTGAGAGATATTAGCGCTTGGGCTGAAGGAGCCCCTCCGGATTCTGTACACACCCCCAGTGAATGCACCGAGTGCGAGTGATTGAGTGATTGGGAGGCATGAGTGGTTGTGAGGTGCTGAGTGATTGGAGGTGCTGAGGGATTGTGAGGCATGCCCGAGGGGCTGATAATGAAACATGTTTTGCCCGAGGGGCTACTTATGATTTTACTACATTCATTTGCATACCAAATCCTTGTTTTAAAGTTGTTAAAAATGTGCATTGTTTTAAGGACTTTTGTGAAGTTGATTTCTAAGGCATGACGATTTCGTATATCTATGTATACTATTGGAAAGTAAGGCTGTGTATATTGTGACTTGATGACATTGATTTTTATGTGATTCCTTGCTACTTAGACTTGATTTATTTCCATTACTACTGAGTTGGCGTACTCACATTACTCCCTGCACCTCTGTGTGTAGATTCAGGAGCAGATATCGAGCATTAGCTTTTATATATATATCGCAGTGGAGCCGGATCGTGGGGATATAGAGGTAGCTGTTCAGCGTTCACAACATCTTTGCTTTCCCTTCCTATTGCATTTAGCTTCAATTCGGAGTTTTGTATCATAATACTTTATTTTGGCTTGTTTCACTAGATGCTCATGACATGTTGGCTCCGGGTTTTGGGGATGGCAGTACTGTATATAAAATTTGCCTATTATATTAAGAACTTCCCGTATATTGTTATGAATTTCTTGAAACATAAATGGTATTTTCAAAAGGAAATTTGAACACGGGGTAGTCTGCTAGCCTAGTTCCACGATAGGCGCCATCACGGCTGGTTCAGATTTAGGGTCCTGACATTTTGGTATCAGAGCCCTAGGTTACATAGGACTCGACGGTCATGAGCATGTTTAGTAGAGTCTTGCGGATCAGTACGGAGACGTCTGTACTGATCTTCGAGAAGCTGCGGAACCCCTAGGAAAATCTCACATTTCTTAAAAAAAAATTCTTATCGTGCGAATCCATTGTATTCAGCCAAGAGCGTAACTCTTGAATTCCTTCCGTGTATTCGAACGCGTACGAGAGCGCTTGGTAACAGTTGTGCATCGACGGCTTATGACTTCCATTGATGAGATGTGATTTGGCATGTTGGTAATGGACCAGTCTGTAAGACTTGGGGCCGGATTCATTCTATGGCTTGATTTTTGAGATTTTTGTTGTGTGGGCACATGTAATTGGGGACTTGTATGTCCGTTTGTGTTCTTATTGATGAGAATTGGTGACTAGATGCCTATGTGGTGGGTGTGATTTGATGGTTAGATGTGTTTAGATCGTGAATTGTGTCAAAAGGGTTGGCTGGAAATGTGGTAAGATTTATTGAGTGTTTGATTTCTGTCTCGACTTGGTATGTGGCCTCGACTTGTGAATATGTTGGAAGACCTCTTATGTTGTGTAGTTGTGGAGTGAAGCGGATTTCTCTGTTGGGTTACGAGTTCCTGGTGATGTCTTTTGAATAGATCAATGGCCCCAGTAACGTTCATGTATTTGATTGACGGTGTATTCCGGCCGTATTAGCACTCCTTGTTATTGTATTCATTGATGGCGTCCTCGAATATTCGCGTAGCCAGGAGTAGAATACTCAGTATATGAGGATGGTATTATAAGGATTTAGGGAGAAAAGGCTCCATGCCAGTTCTTCAAATGTGAATTTTTTCTCGGTTCAGTAGCATTCCTGGGACACGTGGTGTCCAGTAATGGTATCCATGTGGTCAGACATGTGTGGGTCGAGCTTCTAGAAGCTCGAGGTTTCAGTGACCACCGCTCCAGTGTTAGTTCTGCCATCAGCTTCAGGTTTTTAGCGCGTATTGTGGTGCCTCGAGGGTAGGCGTTGGTTGTGTTCAGATGCAGGAAGGTGTAGTGATTGTGTGATAGTTTTGGTCTTTGGAAGTGTATGGAGAGATAGCAGTTGAGGCTATAAGGGCAGGGGTATCTCCTGCGGGTTGTCCCTGGGCGTGTGGTCTCTATGTAGTTCCGTAATAAGTTCTCTTCTACCAGTAAAAGATATATGTTGTAATTTGAGTTTAGATCGCTTGTGGAAGTTGGCGTGACTATTGCAATGGTGGATGCAAGATTTGGAAATTGATTTGAGTGTTGGATGGTTTGGGTCATTTAAGCTTATGGAGGATTTAGTTGAATCCTACCATAGCATGGTGGCAATGTTGATGTGTGGACATAGTCTTTTTTGTCTTGATCCTTGGCTTTGGGCAAAGTGGGGGAGTTCGTTATTGATAAGTTGATTCCATGATTATGTGTGGTGTTGGTTTCAGTTCGAGGTATAGTGGTAAATCAATTATGAATTGCAGGTATGTGGTCTGGGAATGTCACGAGTAATGGAAATTTCTTCGATATAAGTTATAATATACTCAGTTTGGAAATTGGGTTCCATTGAATGATTTAGTGGAAATTGTAAAAGGTGTAGTGTGCGCAGTGTATGAATTTATTTGTAGCTTCGAGTGAGTGGATTACTTTCCTAGTATGTTAGTGTGCAAACGGGTCAAGTCGATTCTGTCTAATGGGTCAGTGTGATTGAGATTTACGTTAGAGGATGTCAAGGCTGGTGGTATTCTACATATCACGGATTCTACATACCAGTATCAGGAAGGTGAAGGTAATGGCTTTAGATTCGCAGGAAGTCTCTTCGGGGTAAGTTTTCTAATGTGGTGCTTTTGGGGATATTTGAGAGAGTATACGGCGGCTTATGAGCCTTAGACAATATGGTTTATGCTTGGGTCGCGTGTGGTGAGTCTAATTTAAAATTTGTGGTATTACGGCAGGAAGAAGTATCAATTTGAAGGTGATTCAGAAGAAACTTGGGAAAACAAGGCAACTTGGTAATAGGTCGGATCGATATGGTAAATGATACGATTAGTTCTTTAGGTCTTCGTCAGGTGACAAATTTTTGGGTGTTTCCTAGCAATGCTCTTGAATTTTGATGGCCTGCGTAGTTGGTTAAGTTAGAAGAATTCAGCCCTGATGGTTTGGTGTTGCGCAAATGGGATTCCGGAGAGTCCCTGATTGTTTCTACCGTGGTTAAGGGTGCATATTTTCTTATGGCGTGTAGTGAGTTTGTTTCTAAATGGGAGTTCTTGGCTAGTAGGGTACTTAGTTTCTTGTGGCTCAGAAGGGGCCATGGAGTTTCCGTATTTTTCGTAGGTTGGCATGGCGTGTGCGATATGTTGGGTAGAGTTGAGATTTGCATATGTGAGGTCACAGTTCGGTTCAGGAAGGAAGGTCATAAATTCTTAGGCAGCATGGGTGATGCGACACTAAATTGCATAGTTTAACATGTGATATAGCTTACATTTTATGTGCATTAATGATAAAATTACACTTGTTATGTGCTTAATGCAGTTTATTTCATGTGTAGGTGAAGTGGAGATGGAAACGGGGCTAAAAGGATGAAAATACGCGAAAGAAGACACTCGGGCGATAGCCGGGCGACAGAGCCAAACAACCTGACCATACCTGGCGTTAGCCAGGCGTTTAGGCTGAAACACCAGCCCCACCCTGGCGTTAGCCAGACGTTTGGGATGAAACGCCAGCCCTAGCCTGGCGTTAGCCAGGCGTTTGGGGCCAAACGCCAGGTCCCCAGTT
>ML363377.1:0-11448 GCA_005239505.1 Nicotiana paniculata | reverse complement strand
ATATATATATATATATATATATATATTGGATTTATCAATAAGCTTAGTGGAGGCTATACTTGTAACAAGGATTAATTCACCGGAAATTCAGAGGCAACTCTTTACCATTTGCATATTAATTCAAAGATAATAAGCATACTGGTTCAAAGATGATAAACAACTCAAAGTTTGGCTAAAGATATACATAAGGCACGTAACGACATGCTCGTGAGTCCTAAAGCTACCCGACATGATATAATAGTTGCTACATACGGACTCTCGTCATGTTGTATGCACATAGCCCCAAAAACAATTGCACACAGCATATATAACACCTATGGGGACAATTCCCTCTTACAAGGTTAGCAAGGAGACTCACCTCATGTCGAATCTACCCCTCGGACCAATGATGCACCCGAATCTCCAAACTCTACACCCGAGGACTCGCAACTAGCCAAATACGGTACAATGACATCAATGCATGCTCAAGGTAGGGAAATTATCCTATTTATTCAATAATGGAACATTATTGAAGAATTCCCAAAATGCAACCGCGGGACCGCGCACTCAGATTCCAATAATTCTCGAAGGGAACACTCACCCAAAGCCTAAGGATCATTAATATACGATCCTTACTCTATTTCATAGCAAATTCACGAGTAAAGCCTCAAATTATCGCAAACTCTAGGTTACTACCCAATTATTGATTTTTCACTAATTTAGGTAGTTAATTAAGCTAGAAATCCATGCATGAAGCTAATATTAGAGTAGAATTTACTTACCTTAGATGACCAGGTCGTTAGCCCCTCAACAATGGTGGAAATTGCCCCAAGGAAGAAGAAGAATTAGAAAAATGTGTTAAGACCCGTGTATAAAAACACACTGTCTGGACAGTGTTTTCGCACCTGTGGCTCGAGGACCGCACCTGCTGAAATGGACTAGGGAGCCTGGGCCCGCACCTGCGGAGTGGAGACCGCACGTGCAGAGTGGAGACCGCACCTGCGGATCCGCTCCTGCGGAACTTTGTCCGCACCTGCGAGAATTGCCAGACCACTGGGGGTTGCACCTGCAATGCTGGGGACCGCAGGAGCTGTCCCGCACCTGCGACTGGGCAACCGTACCTGCGGTCACACTAGAACAGGTGCACCAGCAGCTATTTTAGCTGGTTTTTAGACCCGTAAGGTGCCCGGGAGGCACCTGGGCCCACCGAGCCCTAGTCTAAATATACCAACGAGCCCCAAATCATAATACGTACTCGCTCGAGCCTTAGGAATACCCAAAACAACGCTAAAACTTAAAATCACACCTCCAAACCCTAAGAACCAAATTTAGGAACTTTAAGTTTTCTAGACTTCGCTAACAACGCGGCGAATCGACCTATACAACTCGCAATGACACCAAATTTTGCAGGCAAGTCATAATTAACATAACGGAACTATTCACGGTCTCGGAATTCCGTTCGGACCTCGATAACACCAAAATACGTCCCAAACCAATATAGGAACTTAAGGAACTTCTTATTTCAATATTGGTCGCTGAAATGCCCCCGGGTCATCAGAAACCCATTTCGAACATACACCTAGGTCCAAAATCATCACACGAAGCTACCAGAACCGAAGAAACTCGATTCCGAGATCGTTTACCCAAAATATTGACCGAAGTCAAACTTGGCCTTAAAGGCCAACCTTAAGGAACCAATTGTTCCTATAGCATTCTAACCACCTCCGAATCCCGGACCACCAGTCCCCGCAAGTCATAAATTATAAAAAGTCGCTATGGGAAGTTTTATTTTGGGGAACGGGGTCCGATAATGCATAACGACCGGTCGGGTCGTTACAGATAAGGCAAGCCAGCAATTGTTGTTGTCGTTCTACGCTTCGAGAATTCCTTTAGTGGAAATCCGAGGCTTTTTGTAGTACGAGGAAGCAAACACTCATTCTTTATATTATGAGGAATTTGATTGGGATTGGGATACTATACTGGAGTAATTAAAATTTTGTTTCCAATTGGAAAAGGTAGGGGACACCATGTAAGCAAATGAAAAAAGGAGGATTAATTATGTAAACCCGTTAGAAATAGGATTTTTATATACTTTTCCTTACATAGAAACCTTAACCTATAAATTGAACAATATTTATCATAGGCAACTATACCATGGTGGGGGCAAACGTAACAAACCTTAATGGAAGAAAGCAATCCAGAACTAAATTCACTCAATATCATAAAAAACAATGTGTGTAGGGATGCCACCACCTCCTTAAACATAAGGATAGTTGGAAATTTGCTGCCACCCTTTCCTAATCCCACTTGGATTTTTGCCTCTCCCCTAATAATTATCCAACTCTCACTTAAATAATTATCCAAATAATTCAATTTACAGGTTAATCTCCCACTTAAAAATCCATAATTACCCAATTATCCACATAATTAAGAATTATCTCAAATTACTTAAAATACTACTTACTTTTAACACACTTTATATACCTTACTATCACCTTGGATGCCACAAGTCCATAAATATCAGGTATTATAGCTTAGACCGTATTTTATCCCGAAATGCCAAATTTTGATGAAATTTATTTTCTTTGATTCGTTCACCCTCTCACCTTCATGAATTTACTTATGGAGTAATTCCACGTATGAAAATATGGAGTGCAACAATAATTCTCAAGTGAGCTAGGATTATGATCATTTCCCTAATTATGGGTTCGATTGTGCTACATTGCTAAAATAGATTAAAGTTGCGAACATTCTGAAATATTGTAGAGTTTTAAGGGGCTCAATATAGGTATGTATGGTTAAAACCCCTTCTTCTTAGATTTGAAACCCCGGTGGTTGTGAAATTGATGTAAGTCCCCAATTTGATCATACTAGAATTGACTATCCCAACTGTGTTGTGTTGAATGATATGTGTTCAATCAATGTATTAAATGCTTTTCATGTCATCTTGCCTTCGAGGTTATGTGTAAAGAAAATGTGAAGTATGTGTTAAGAAAAGGTTAAGACTTCATGTCAAAACATCGAATAAAGGTTATTATGCCAATTTGTATAAAAGACCTCTATCTGCTTAAGATCTTTCAAGTCTTTCCCTTATTTGTACAAATGCCTTACATGATAGGCCGTATGATTGATGGTTATAATGTTATTGAATGTGTAAAAAAGGAAATTTGAATTGTAAAATACTGCCAAGTGCCAAGAATGACTCGGTAAATAAGGTTACTCGTACCAATGTATCGCAAGATGGGAAATAAATGTGAAGTGAGATGATTGATTGAAATTTTGGATATTGTTGATGTCTCAAATGAGATGGCCTAGACGATCGGGCCATAAATCGGACGCCATGCCGCACACATGGTGGTAATTGTGCTGGAAATGATTATTGAAATTGTGGATATGTTTGATGTCTCAAATGACATGACCTAGTCGATCGGGTCGAGATCGGACTCCGTGTAAGAAAACGGTGGCATTGTGATTGTGGCATATGGCACTAAAGATTACCAACCTAATAAGATAGAAATTGATTGAGAACTTATGTGATCCTTACTTGGTGTTTTAGTATTGTTTGAAGATCTTATTGAACTCATGACTGCTTTTCCCCTTGTATTATTATTTGTTCTATTGAGATGGTGTTTTAGCTTGACATACTAGTACTATTCGACAGTTTGCCGGGGGCGCTACATCTTTAAATGTATGTAGATGGTTCCATAGCATACAATGTTGACCACAGCTAGTGGCATATCCTCTTCTCAGCAGTCTTGGTGAGCCCCACTTCATCCCAAGGTCATGTATTGTATCTATTATGCGTACTTTTACCACGTTTTGAGGTATCGCCGGGGCCTTGTCGCGGACATTATCATATCTGTGATGATCCAAAGGGTCATCTTGTGTTTTAGAACTCTATTTTGCGCCCACTAGCCTTAAATATCTCATTTTACCCTCCTCGATTTGCGTGCACAATCCGGGCGTATTTTCGGAAAGCTTTTATGTGAGGAATTGAAGAAACAATGATTTTTGACCTTAAAAATGACTTTTAATTAACTTTGGTCAACATTTTGAGTAAACGGACCCGGACCTGTATGTTGACGGTCCCGTTGGGTTCGTAGTAAAATATGGGACCCGCCTTATGCCCGAAATCAAATTCCGGGGTCCCTAGCTCGAGATATGAATTTTGACTAAAAATATAAAGATTTTAAAATTATGATTTTAAAGAATTTGCTTAATGTTTGATCTTGTTGGTATTGGGCCTATTGATACCCAATTTTTCTCTAATATTTTTAAATACATATATATATATATATATATATATATATATACACACACACACACACACACTTTCAAAATAGTGTACATGCATCATCGTTTGATTTACAAGCATGAAGAAGCATTTTTCATAAATTTTTATAATCTTTTAAGGCTTTAAATCAATTTATTTCTGTATTTTTATTATATAAATAACCATTAATTACCTTAAAAATTATTTTTATGACGATTTTATCATATAAACTCATCATTTACACCCATATTATGTTTTAAATATTTTTAGTACGTTTGTTATAATTACATTTGCATTTTTAAAGGCTAAAATTGCACAATTTGCAATAATAGCCCATATATACTTATAATTAATTTATTTATGAAAAAGATAAACTTTTTATATTTTTATAATGTTAAATAGTTGTTTTTATTTATTTTTATGCATAAATGATATTTTGTTATTTATCTATTATTTTTTACAAATTATTTATTGGTTAAATTTGGGTATTTAAAATCTGGCCTCAATTTTTAATTGATTTCGGACCGAAGACTACCCAAACCAACCCAATTTGCCTAAGCCCAATACCCTTACCCACTTCATTAAAACCGACCCAATCCGCTTAAATCTCAACCATTGATCAAAATGATCATAAACAATCATCCCCTTTCCTTATATCTACGTTTCCTAAACCCTAACCTTCATTTCCCAAATCCACCACCCTAATTTCGTCTCCTCTGATGAACCCTAATTCCGTCGCCTCACTAAAATCCCCCCAAATCCCGTTCCTAATGGGATTCTTTCCCTATTCCCTTACCATTTCAGTGTTTTCCCCTTATTTGGTGCTATGTTACGAAGTAATGTACTTGCCTAAACATGGAAAGTACCCCGCTTTGATTCTGTCCAAATCTATGTTTGCCTCTTGAATCTGGACAACCTTGAGTCCAAACTCATTATTTCTCTCATACCTCGTTGATTCGCACTAAACCCTAAAGGTTAGGGTTCCATATTCTCTTTGATTCGAATCTAAACTGGTTCAAACTCTAATTTTTAGCATTTTTCCGTCTATGTTCTCTCTATTACTTGTGAATCTGCTTATTTTTGTCGATTCTCTTCACTTACCTAAATTTAAGGTTTCAGAACCTTTTGACTTGAACCAAATATGGTTCGATTTTAGGTTTCCTTTTGAATAATCTCCTATCTATGTTTATTTTTATGCTAATATATGATTCTTACCTTTATTTTCTGCCGATTTTGTGGTTTACCTAAATATAGGGTTTCAGACCCTTTTACTTGAATAAAAGCTGGTTCAATCCTATGTTTCTTTTGAATAATCCCTGTCTACGTTCATTTCTTATGCTAATACACGATTCTTTGCCATTATTTTTTGCTTATTTTGGGATTTACCTAAATTAGGGTTTCAGACTCATTTACTTGAGCCAAATCTGGTTTGATTCAGTATTCCTTTTTATAAATAATCTCTTGTCTGTTCATTATATGCCTTATGTGATTCTTTACCTTATTTTCTACTGATTTTGTGTATCTTCACCTAAAAATTAGGGTTCAATTTTACTGATTTAAGTACTTGCCTTTAGTATTTAAGTTAACTATTTTCTATGCTCTAATCTCGGCACTATTTAAACCCCTCCCCACTCCCCTTTGAAAAAAAAGAGATTTAGAGTTCGAAAACCTTTTCACTACTCTAAACAAAAGCTGTGTACTCTTACTCTCTGGAGAAATCTTATTCTGTGTTTTGATTCCTGGCTGGCTGAAAGCCAAGGCCAGAAATCTTCAAGTTTTTGCTTCCGTTTGGTGATATTTGCTATACTGTTGGATTCCTTTCTTCCCTGTTTCATCTTAACTGGTGAGTTATTGAATCCTCTGCCATTTTATTATGATTATTTTCTCAATTTTTTACTGCTATTAGACTATGTTATCCTAAATGCTATTACTTGTAGTTAAGACATTTTGAACTTTGAATTGATTAATAAAATCTTCCTAACTCTATGTTATTGAGGACCATCTTTTAGATTTAAGTTTGTTATAAGAATGCTTTCATACCTTTCCCTAAAGAATGGTTAGCCATGTATAGATGTGTGCCATAACAGATTTATAAGTTTATTTGTTGAACCTGTTATAAGATGGCCTGTTTGGTTCTGTTCTTACTATATTATGATGCTTCTAATAACTGTCTTAATCAATTCCTGACCTACTGCTAATCAATGTGTTCCCTTTATATGACTTAGTCTGATCTAAAATATCTATTATCATTATGAATCTGCTTATGAACTAGCCTTACTAGCATGTGACTGATTATTAATTCCTAAAACTAATTTAAGTATGCTTAGGTTCAAACATGTTTGCTATTTTGTACATGTTCTATATGGGATTCTAACCTTAAGTGAATTCCCTAATCCATTATATTCCTTCCTATTCCTTTACTATCTGATCATTCTGAATCCTTATTCTTAGCTGGCTGAAAGTCAAAGCTATTTAGGTTCTGTCCACTGGCCTCCCTAGTGTGAGCATGACTCAGGGTTCATGTGAGACCCTTGTGAACTCTGACACACTAGGATTTGGTCTCTAGTCTTCCTTGAACTATTTTTGATCAATTTCTCCAGTGTGAGTACTGCCCTGGATTCTTGAAGCCCTAGGACTCTGACACACTAGAGATTTAGGTTCTATTTGCTTATCCTTGAAATATGGGTGAATCACTCACCACTGGTCATGTTGTATCTATTAACATGGGCTTTTGGAGCTACTATGAGTTGAAGGCCTGGCCTGCCCAGGTGTATTTGGGCCTGTTGTAGGCTCCCTATAGTTTTACTTATTTTGTAATTCATTCATTAAATCCTGGTCTGTAATAATTATTTGTAATAACAGTTCTGGGGTATTAGAAAAATGGGAAAGGGTTTTTATTTTATATTTGCTATAAAGTGGGGTAGAAATCCTTCCTATAAGGTTAATGTCATGTTGTTGAATGTTATATGTTAGAAATCATGCCTCTAGGTGTCTTATTGTGTTCAGTCATTATGTGCCAGCAACCATGTCCATAGGCTCAATGTTTGGTTCAATTATGTTCTGTTACAAACCATGCCTATAGAAATGGTATGATCCAATATGCGTATGAATTCCTGCTTGCATACTATTTCGTTCAGATTATAGAAATCATGTCTATAAGATTTAAAATTGTCCAGATTATAGAAAATCATGTCCATAGGATTTACAACTGTCCAGATTATAGAATTCATGTCTATAGGATCTAAAACCAAATCAAGTTATAGAATGCCTGCCTGAATCTGTTTAATTGTTATTTATTCCTGTTCACTATGCTGTTATCCTCACTAGAAAACATGCCTATAGGATTAAAACGAATAATTCCGGGCTTGTTTCCCTGACTAGTTACTGTTTACTATCGCATAATAACACCTAAATAGCATGCTGGTGGGCTTAATCGTATTATGCTAAAATCAGTAGGCAAACTCTGTAGGTTCTAATAATCGCATTAATAAACTGGTTTTTTCATCACATAGATATCCTTCCTATAGGATTTTGCAATTAATAAAGCCTGTTAATGCTAATCAGTTTGCGTGCATTTGCTGTTTGGATACGGAGGCCAATTTGAGCCAATATATGTTTCTATTTGAAAGTCCTAACTGTTTTTGTATGTCGCCTAGTTTTCTCTTTTTGAGAAATCTAAGTTAAGGTCTAGAACCACCCTGAAACAGAGGTCCAAATTCCTCCTGGACCATAGACATGGGACGGGCAATGCACGCATAGAGTACGACTTAAAATTGATTAGAGCACTTTAGGTAAATAACTTAAAGATAGTAATTGGGTAGCAGGAGATGATAGTCTGTGCCCCCTGAATAATATGATTAACACCCCGTCTTGAGGGAGTTACGAAGTATTATTTATGTTGCACGGGGTGATTCTTTAGGCTAAAAATGTAGGACCCCCCATTTCTGTTTTAAATAAATCGTTTATTAAATTTGTCCTAATTGCTTCCTTTCCCTTAGACTAATTCACATCATTTGAGTTCGGCCGGGACCCATGGTTGTGGACATCGAGGAGTGCCTAACACCTTCTCCTCGAGGTAATTTGAGCCCTTACCCAATCTTTGGTGACGCAAACTAGTAAACCTGAGTCATTTGCAAATAGGTGCCCTAATGCACCTTAATCCGTTAGGTGGCGACTCTCTCTTTTAATGACCCTTCCTCTTAAAAGAGTTTTCAATGTCGAAACCCGATTTCGTGAGAAAAAGGGGCACGACAGCATGGCGACTCTGCTGGGGATTTTCTTAGGATCTTACCATAATGAACTTGGTCTGTGTGAATTAGTCTCCCTCGATAAGCATGTATTTATTATTTTATTCACCATTTATTTTCTACATGCACACCCCTTCCCTATTTTCCCTTTTACATGAGTTTACATGCAATCTTCGTTTAATCTTGTTACAATATGCAAATCATATTCGCTGGCTTCAATCTTTATGTATTTCCCAATCCCTACCCCTTTTACCACTTTATTATAAGTTTTCCATTATACGAACTAACTCCTTCTTTGTTTTTCTTTCTTTCCCGTCTTTACATTTATTAAATACCGTATTTATCGCTTTCATCATGCAAAATACTTGACATGGTATTGTTTCATTTTTGCATGATTGCATGCTCGACATCATAGCGACACTTCATGAGTGTCCCGCTCTTCCTATATTACCCTTTTTAAATTTGAAAATACTTATTTGCGATAAAACTAATCGATCAGCATGCAGTCGACGGTTCCGTGCCTTTCCCTCTCAAGTTGTCCGCTTGAGGGTACCAGTCTAGACTTCTATAGAGAACCCTACTCTGATGTTAACTGTGCATGCATCATGTCCAAACCTAGCATGATTTAAAATGTTGTCCACATAATAACTCTCTAAGGAAAGCCTTGTCCAAAGACCATCGGGATTTCCATAATCCCAACGGGCACGATCATGATATGTGCATTATTTGGAGAAAACATGCTGATATGATAATCATTAATGTGTAAGTAGTCAAACCCGGAGGGGGAAAGGGCCAACTATCTGTTTTGCAGAAATGAGGCATGAAGTTCCCAGGTTCGGCATGGTCCAAAATATCTTACCCTTATTACTATACTGGTGGGAAAATCTCTCGCTAAGCGACAAAAATCATGTGAAAAGAGTTCTCAAAAATTTACCCTCCTTGATAGACATTCAGCCAAACAATGTACTGATCCAGGCCGGTACTATGTTCTGGGATGAAAAGAGGGATGTTTTTCATTTCAATAATATAGAGATGACTCCTCTTCTTGAGGAAATATGAGGTTTTGCTGGGTTACCCCGGGATAGCCTTGGTATGTTGGTGCCGAAAAATTGTACTTCTAGAGGGTTTCTGAAAATGATGGGTCTTAGAAAGAATGACGAGTTTTTTCTTTAAGAAGTACTTCATAACTTTCGACTTCCTTTATGAGCGTTATGTGCATTACACATCCTACCATATCTATCATGATGAGTTTTCCATCACTTCCCTGGGCTGGACTCATCGTCGGGGTTTTGTGTTCATCGTTTGTTTTCTAGGTATGATAGTATTTCCAATTCAAGGAGACAGGATTCACACTCATTTGGGTATGGTTACCAAGACCTTAATGGAAGGGATTGAGGGACATACTTACACTATTTTCCCAATGATCGTGGCAGAGATATACCAAGCCTTGGACCGCTGCAAGAAGGGATTCTGACATTTTGAGGGTTGTAATTTGTTACTGCAAATATGGTTGTTGGAGCATCTTCAAAGAGGACAGTACCACCAGGAATTTTCGCGAAGACCATGGAATGACCACATAGCTTTTCACCATCCAAAAAGAATGACTTTCATCCCAGACATGTTTGCACAACTGGAAAACGCTGTGGATTGGGTACACTTCTTTAGCAATTTGACTGATGACAAGGTCCATTGAATGTTCGAGTGGTTACCTACTAGCGAGTTCATCATCAGGTCCAGGGATGTTCCTCACTTAGTGCTGATCGGGTTGAGGGGTATTATCCTTATGCTCCTATCAGGGTCATGAGACAGGCTGGGAGAAAACAAGTCATACCACGAGTTTCTAAGATGGTTCACTACAAAGAAAACTTTTAGGGTGATGCCATTCCATTCAAGTGTGAGGCCCTACACATGTGGCATCTGAATATTATTGTGGAGAAGAATACCATCGAACCAGATTGGTACTATGCAGGTTATGTGTATTTATACCTATCATGGTTGGATGATGACATTGCGGGAGAAGTCGAGCCAGAGATCGATCAAGGAAATAGGGTCATAGACGATGCTGCTGAAGCACAAGTAAAAACAAGAGGTTGCGCAAGAGAATCCTTGAGTCCGAGGCCATACATTTGGAACAACACAAGAATCAATCAATGAATGGAGAGAGGTTGCTACAAAGTCAACCGAGAGGCTAGAGTACTTAGAGCAGGGTCTTATGGAACTTGAAGGGAAGATGAGGAAAAGAATCGTGGGTTGTCAGAATGTAGAGGGAAACGAAAGAGGACACCTAGCAAGGGCGTATCTGCTGCTGGACATATGCGACCTAGGGAATTTGATTGATGAGGCCAAGAAGGACAAGGTTGGAAAAGGTCCCCCCGGGATCAAGTATATTAGAATTATTGTTTACTTGCTTTTCTTGAGTCTTTTTAGAAATTGATTGTAATAAGGCAAATGCCACTAGAAACTCTTTGGTTATTGTTTTAGAGGTTTGATCTATTTATTACATTAATGAAATGAGGAAACTATCGACATTGAGTTTCTCCAAATATACGTGTCACTAGGCCTACCTCGGGCACAATGAGGACCCCAAATTAGGACGTGAATTCCGCAATATATGTTTAAATACTGCAAATATCCTTTGATGCGAGGCTAGAATTCATAGNTTTTATGTGCTTAATGGAGT
Source organism: Nicotiana paniculata (assembly GCA_005239505.1). Classification (NCBI taxonomy): domain Eukaryota; kingdom Viridiplantae; phylum Streptophyta; class Magnoliopsida; order Solanales; family Solanaceae; genus Nicotiana; species Nicotiana paniculata. The sequence goes on along the minus strand of ML363377.1, from coordinate 269 downwards.
TTATTTCATGTGTAGGTGAATTGGAGATGGAAACCGAGCTAAATGGATGCAAATACGTCGAAAATACGCTTGAGAGGCGAAGAGGGAACACCCTGGCCTTATCCAGGCATTTGCCTCCTAAAGCCAGGCTGGCCTTGGCGTTAGGGGGGCGTTAGCCTCCTAAAGCCAGGCCTGGCCTGGCCTTATCCAGGCCTTAAAGCCAAAATGCCTGGTCTCATGGTTCTGGTCAATTTCGAGTTTTGACGAGTTTAAGTGTTTTCCGGTTGAAA
>ML363374.1:0-34422 GCA_005239505.1 Nicotiana paniculata | reverse complement strand
CACTTAAACTCGTCAAAACTCGGAATTGACCGGAACCAGGGACCCGGGCGTTTGGGCTCAAACTCCCCCCTAAGGCCCGGGCAGGCCTGGCGTTTGGGCTCTAAGGCTCCCCTAACGCCAGGGGCTTCCTGGCTTTAGGGGCCAAACGCCTGGATAAGGCCAGGTGTTCCCTCTTCGCCTCTTAAGCGTATTTTCGACGTATTTGCACCCATTTAGCTCGGTTTCCATCTCCAATTCACCTACACATGAAATAAACTCCATTAAGCACATAAAATGTGTGTTTTTATCATTAACGCACATAAAATGTAAGGAATATAACATCTTAAACTATGAATTCTAGCCTCGCATCAGGCATCCCCCCCGAGAGATAACTGAAATATGCCAAAGAGGGTCTCGACAGGAGAATAATGTACAGGACCAAACGGTCGAATGAATCGTGTCCACATAGAATAATCGAACCCTCGATGATGAAACATGTATACTTTTACCAAGTAATCAAAGAAGAATATTTTATCATCAAAACACTTCGCGCGTCAAAGAAGTTTTGCTATTTTAACAAGAAACGACCCAAAGCCAAAAATTTATCGACCACTCGGGAGATGTCCACGATAGTCACTCCATCGAATCACCAAAAACTCGAAGCCATAAGACCTCAGGGCCGTCAACTTCGAACTCATAAAGCCCTCCATGAGGCAATATCAACTCTGACTCAAGGACTGGCCTCAACATTCGACTCATAGTCGTAAGACCTCAGGGCTGGCAACTTCAAACTCGTAAGCCCTCCATGAGGCAATATCAACTCTGACTCAAGGACTGGCCTCAACATTCGACTCATAGTCGTAAGACCTCAGGGCTGGCAACTTCAAACTCGTAAGCCCTCCATGAGGCAACATCAAAACTGTAAGGCCTCAAGCAAGGCATGTACAAATTTGTAAGACCTTAAAAAAGCATAATCCCCATATTAAAGTCAAGGCTATATATCGAACTTGTAAGACCCCTAAAAGGCATACCTCCGATATAAATTGTTGGAGTTTTGGACCCACTTCAATAGGTTCCCGAGATCCCGCCACTTCAACTATACATCGTCATCTTCCCCGACGACTCCTCGTCGGAAAAATAATTTCCGGCAATTTCTTTTCGAACTATCTTCTTCTCCAGAATTTGACCATTTTCCTCTTCTTCTTCTTCACGTTGTAGCTTTGGGCGAATTTTTTTGAATAATTCAAACTTGATTTTCTTCTTCTTTGGATTCACGAAACTCGCCGGAAAAAATGAACTCGCCTAGTTCCACACATCGTCGATGGTTGGAAATGAGTAAAGAAGATAGGTATTCACGGTGGTGTTGGACAGCGACGAAGGATATTTTTTATTATATTTTGAAGAGAGAGTTTTGAATCGCTGACGATGATCTTCCATGTACTGGTAAAAACGGAGATGATGAAACAAGCAAGTAAAGGGCATAGCTTGACCAATAATTGGTTTTCCAAAAATCGAACAAAAGGGTCACATTGTTACCCCAGTAAAAGGTCATGTGCATCATTTTTCTTTTTGGTTTGATTTGGGTTTTTGGAATTGTGATCAGAAGAGGAGGAGTTTGAGGTGGAATTATGCAGCAATGGTGCGTAGAAAGAATAGGAGAAAAAAAAATTAAAAGAAAAATTACTTTCTCATGCTCTGAAAAATCGTGTAATACACGCTCTATGCCATATCATCATTTTGTGTTTGAATGACACATTCGAGGTATGGTTGGAGTGTTCTAATGGAACAGACTTAAGATTGAGTGTCAAAGTGAAAAGTGATGACAAGTTTAATGGCCTGCCAATGTATTCTGCCAAGGAATTATATCTAATTTGAGGCATCTAGGTATTAAATATTACTTTAAGAGGCATCCCATTATTTCTCATGCACTTAAAAAGCAACAAAAGTATAATTCTCTAAGTCTGTTTGCACTATGAAAACCACCATCTATTGGTTTCTTCTCAATGAGATTGTATTTCTTCCATAACCAGTACTCAATGAGATTGCATTTCACTTTCATGAAACAAAGTGAAAGCATGCCAACTCGTATTGTGTTATTTTTAGTTAAATATTCTTATTCTTTTACATTATTCTTCCTGAACTTTTAGTCAGCAAATTGCAATCCAGATCAGGAAATCTGCGAACACCAAATTAACTAGTATAAAATGTAGTAGCTTGAGTGCATGTTTTCTCTTTCCTAACCACAAGAACTTCAAATTCAACAGATACGGAAAAACGTAAAATGAAGTCTAAGAAAACCTAATCACTTAGATTCTAAGCAATCAGACCTTTCGCTAACAATATCCACATAAGAAAAAATAGTTCACATTAATTCTTAGGTGCAAACTATACAGTCCATATTATTTTTATAAAACAAGAGACAAGAAAACACACTAGGGCAGGGGCAGCCTTTCATTTTTGGTATTCAGGAGTGGCAATCAATTTCTTTGAAGGATAATAATCTAAGAACATTATACTCCTGAAGAGGAGTAATACAAAATCAGAACTAGTCTTAATGCGCTACAGATTTGAAGAATATCAAGCATTAAAGAAACACTATATGATATATTCTATAGTCAGATCCAGGATTTGGACATTATGGGTTCGAGTTTGGAATTTTACCACAACCAATTTGATTTGTTGGGTTCGAACTCTATTATTTGTACTTATTTAGTGTTTTTTTAATCATATATACTGGCTCGAGTCAAAGCTACTGGATTCGAATGACACTGTAATTCCTTACTGCTATAGTGAACTGTGATTCAACATAATATCAACACAATATATAGAAAGAATGACGAATGACCCAAGATTGACCAATATAAAATGCAGTTCTATTTAAGGAAATGAAAAGGGGTATACCAGTTTCAAGAATCAAGGCAAAGTAGGAAGTTTTACGCTTGTGAAATGCTTGTAGGCTCAAGTAACCAGCTAAGATGAGAGCAAATCCAGTACCCGCACCTCCAGCCAGTGAAATTGTGCTTCCTTTGCTGGCATATCCAATGACGCCACATACCAAAATCAACCCATAAGGGACCGTGAAGCAGAAATCATGCATATTTTAACCAATTACTAATGCTCCACCAAGATTTGAATTTTATGCAAAATTTGCTCAAGATTTCAGAGATCAAGCAAGACTAGACTTTCCAAGTTTAAAACTTTGGAACTGGTCATGACATATGAAACTGATTCCAACTTTTTGCCTTGCCTGTCCAAATTGGCCTTGGGATTTCTCTTGAATCTACTGAAAAATATGAAGTATGCGAGGCTAATATGGTCAATTAAATCAGCAGGTTTTTCCTCTGACCCAAGGTGCTTGTGTGCACCACGCTCAACATATGTTTGACAAAATGGTCCCTTATGTCTGTGATAGATTCAACATATTTCCTTGGATATACTTTTAAACAGTTTTGGTCCTCCAAACTTGTCAAAAATGAATAATTTTGGTCTCAGGCAAATATTTACTAAACTATAAAAAGAAAAATTCAAAATACTAGATAAGTCCCCAAATATAAAAAATTCCAATACCAGCTACACCAAACGTTAAAAATAAATATAAGAAAACCTAAAAAAACTACACCTAAACTCCAAATATAGATTAGAAAACAGAAATTGCAAAAATTGCACTTCAAAATGTCAGTTTATTAAAAAAATATTTCATAATTCATGTTAAATCTTATAACCACATCTTGTTAAATATTTGATAGTTGTGGGCAAAATGGTTAAAAGAAAACAGTTATCCACTCGTCTTATCGATTACAAAATGAGTTAGGTAATAAGTTTTTAAAAAGGGGTCCAATATGGATAAGAACCATATTATCCACTTATAAAATGGGTAATCAATGGATAACTAATGAGTTTAATTTTTGCACTAGTAAAGCCTCAAATTGGGAGTTCCTCAAGTTTATAAGACTAACAATTTTTCCAAAGGTGATCATATTCAATAAGTCATGGATAATATGGATCCTCCGGTTAACTCATTTTTTATCCGTATTAAATATGGGTCGGGTCAGATAATGTATACATTTTTGCATTATCCATTTTTGACCCCTCCATGTCTTCCCCTACGAATGACACCTCTTCGTCAGGGAAATATGTTTTTAGTGGTTCGTATTCTCCTCCTACCGGATTTTCGGCAAGATGATCTGCCAACGCTTGTCCTTTGACTGCCTTCTGAGTTACATAGATGATATCGAATTCACTCAGCAATATTTTCCACTTGGCCAGCTTCTCGGCAGACATAGGTTTCTGAAAGATGTACTTCAGGGAATCCATCCTTGATATGAGGTATGTGGTATAGGCACAAAAGAAGTACCTCAATTTCTGAGCTATCCATGTCAGAGCACAACAAGTGCGTTCCAGCAGAGAGTACCGTGCTTCATAAGGTGTGAACTTCTTACTCAAGTAATATATGGCTTGCTCCTTTCTTTCCATCTCGTCATGTTGTCCCAAAACACAACCGAACTCCCCATCTAACACTGCAAGGTAGAGTAGTAGTGGTCTACCATGTTCTAGCGAGACTAAGACTGGTGGTGTGGACAAGTATTCCTTGATTTTGTCAAAATCCTTCTGACAATCCTCGGTCCAACTGGTTGCGGCATCCTTCTTTATCATTTTAAAAATCGGTTCACATATTACTGTGGACTGTGAAGCGGATGATGTAATTGAGGAATCCCAAGAAACTCATCACGTCCTTCTTGTTATTTGGTGGTGGTAATTCTTGGATAGCTTTAACCTTTGATGGGTCCAACTCGATTCGTCGGCGGCTGACGATGAATCTCAACAATTTTCCGGCAGGAACCCCGAATGCACATTTTGCGGGATTCAACTTTAGATTGTACTTCCGCAGCCGGTCAAAGAACTTTCTCAAGTCTGCTATGTGATCTGTGGATTTCTTGGATTTGATGATGACATTATCAATATATAACTCTATTTCCTTATGTATCATATCATGGAAGACGATCGTCATGGTCCTCATGTACGTGGCCCCAACATTCTTCAGACCGAATGACATCATTTTGTAGCAATACACTCCCCATGGTGTAATGAAGGCTGTCTTTTTTGCGTCTTCTTCGTCCATCCATATTTGATGGTAACCCGCGAAGCAATCCACAAAAAATTGGAGCTCATGCTTAGCGCAGTTATAAATTAGTATGTGTATGTTTGGCAGTGGGAAATCGTCCTTGGGACTTTCTCTATTTAAATCCCGATAATCAACACAAATCCTGACTTTCCCATATTTCTTTGGAACCGGTACAATATTGGCTAACCAGGGTGGGTACTGAACTACCCTGAGGACTTTAGCTTTGATCTTCTTACTGAATTCTTTCTTGATTTTTAGACTCATGTATGGTTTGAATTTCCTGAGTTTCTGCTTCACTGGCGGACACATTGGATTGGTAGGTAGCTTGTGCGCCACTATGGATGTGCTCAACGCTTTCATATCATCCTATGGCCATGCAAGAATATCCTCATATTCTTTCAAGAAACGAGTGTATTCTTCCTTCTTTGACGGTGGAAAGTGGATGCTTATACGAGTTTCTTTGATGATTTCGGAATCTCCCAAATTGACCATCTCGGTTTCGTCCAGGTTAGACTTGGGATTATTTTCAAAATTCTCAACTTCTCTATCTCTTCTGAGTCACTGTCCTTATGTTGCGTTGTCTCATTACATGTCACAGTCGTTGGTTCATCAAGATAAGAAAAAGTAATGTTGTAGAGAGAAAGATATGAAAAATAGTAATAAAACATCAAGCCATTGATAAATATTAAAATGTCAAACAAAGAGATTTTCAATAACTCAAGCAATGATTTTAGAAATGAAATACTGAAAGATATTTTTTAAAACAAAATGCTCAAGAAGACTTGTTTTCAAAATTAAATGATGCTAGTAGCCATGCTACCCCGGGACTCGTCGGGCCCTCGATGGTGTAGTGGTCCAGTTCTTGAGAAATTATCCCCTTTCCACCGTCTGAATGGTTAGGCCTTCTTCCTCGTCCTCCTCAACTATTACACTGCAATCCATATCTTCATCTTCTAAGAACAGATTCCTTAACCCAGCCAAAGGTTCTTCCTCTTCGGATCCCTATATTGTAACGGCTTGATGAAAGGTCTGACTCAGATGCGACACTGGCTGCTCAAGAGGGTAATAGGGACCACGCCCTGGTGGCGACCAATTCTGATACTCGTGCCAGGTATACTGATATCCAAGTCCAAAGCTTGTGCCGTGACGTTTTAGTTGTATTGGTTTGGCGATACCCTGGAGATTCTTACCGAGCCCTTTACCAGGTTCATACCCTGTACATGCTAGTATGCTCTCTATTTTTATACTCCACCATGTATCCTTATCGATTGTGTTAACACGCTCAATGGAATGGTAAGTCTCTCCACCCAACTTCCTTCTATTCTCCACAACCGGCACAATTTGATTTGTGTAAATAGGATTACTCACATATCCATGGATGATCACTTCCTGATGGTTCCATTCAAACTTCACAGCCTGGTACAAAGTGGATGCAACATCCCCAACGGCGTATATTCAAGGTCGTCCCATCAACAGATTGTATGAGGAGGATATGTCTAGCACCTGAAATTTGACATTGAACCAAGTGGGACCCATCTGCAAACATAAATTGGTTTCTCCAATTGTGGCTCTTTGTGACCCATCGAACGCCTTCACGTTCATAATCCCTGCTCGTATTTCATGCAAACCTTTTCCCAAACTCTTCAGAGTTGTCAGCAGACAGATGTTGAGGCTGGACCCTCCGTCTATCAAAACCTTGGAAATGAACTTATCCTCGCATTGCACTGTGATGTGCAGTGCCCTGTTGTGACTCAATCCTTCAGGTGGCAACTCTTCTTCGTGAAAGGTGATCTTATGTCTCTCCAGCACTTGCCCCATCATGTTGGCCATTTCTCCACTGGTGATATTGTTGGGTACGTATGCTTCATTCAACAATTTCATCAAAGCATTCCTATGCGCCTCAGAATTTTGTAGCAGCGATGGGATGGACATCTAGGTGGGAGTTTTGTTCAGATGATCAACAACAAAGTATTATCTTGCCTGTACTTTCCTCCAGAGGTCATCTGGACCAGTTTCAATGATGGGTTGTCTGGCAGCCACTTCCTTACTTGTCCCTCCCAAATTTTCAGGTGTGTAGATTCTTCCAGTTCTAGTCATCCCTTGTGCAGCACCGGACTCTTTCATTTTTGCTTTCCCTTTTCTCCTAGCTTCGGCAACATAATCCCAAGGTACGACGTTGGATTTGAAGGGCAGTGTGGATGCCACCATCACAGTGAAGGGTGTGTTTACTTTTACTTCAACTGGAGTAGGTGTAGTTGCAGGTGTTGTCACTTCGATTTCAAACGGAGCTGATGTGGCTACCTCAACTTCGACCAGTGGCTGTATCTGTACCACAATAGGAGTGAGTGTGACTGCAAGTTTCTTAGGGTAGTCGCCTTCCCGAATAAGCCCAATTGACCCTTCAGGGTCCCATTCTTCATCAGTTTCTATCACATTTACTCCTTCACCCCTATGGTCTGGGAGGGGATTGTTGCGATTGGGAGCGACTTCCTTTGCATGTATGACTTTGGTATAAATCAGTGTCTGAATCTTGTCTTTCAGAGTGCGGCATTCATCAATAGTATGTCCCTTCATGTCGGAATGGTATGCACATGACTTGTTTGGGTTGACCCATTGGAAGGAGTTTTCCATCGCCATAAGCGGGAATAGGGGTGACATATTCGGCAACCTTTAATATTTCATATAGTTGGTCGATGGGTTCAGCAATAGGGGTGTATTGTCTGGGTGGTCTGCGATCGAAATTGGGTCTGGGTTTTTGATAATTTAGACGAGCTGGTGAATGATAATAGGCTGGCTGGGTGTTATAAGTGTGGTAGGCGGTAGCGGGTTGAGGATATCTGGGAGGTGAAGGTTGGTATGTGGGTGGAGGTGTTTGGTATGTGAGTGTAGACTTTGGACCTTGGGCTACCATCACTGCCCCTATATCTTTCTTATTTGATATGCCTCATGATTGTAATGCTTTGTTTGTGGCCTGCAATGCCTCAAAGTTTGTCACCATTCCGCTCTTAATCCCTTCTTCAATCCTTTCCCCGAGTTTGATGATATCGGAGAATTTGTGATTCTCGATGACCATTAACCTCTCATAGTATTGTGGATCTTGGGACTTGACAAAGAATTTGTTCATATGCTCTTCTTCTAATGCCGACCTGACCTTTGCAGCGTCTGATATCCATCGAGTAGCATACTCGCAAAAAGTCTCTGTCGGTTTCTTCTTGAGGTCTTGCATGTAGAAGACATCCGGTGCATTTTCTGTATTAAACCTGAATCTATTCATGAAGTACGATGCCATGCTTACCCAATTAGCCCATTTCTTGGGATTTGACTTATGTACCAAGATAGGGCATCTCCCGTGAGACTTCTTATGAACAGTTTCATGTTTATCCTTTCATCCTTCCCAACCCCTACGAGCTTATCGCAGTATGTTCTCAAATGTACCTTTGGTTCACCCGTTCCGTCAAACATCTCGAACTTAGGAGGTTTTCAACCCTCCGATAGTTCCACGTCTGGCTGAATGTATAGGTCCTCATAATTCAGACCCTCAATTATTTTGCCTCCTTCAACACCCTGGACTCGGCTTGTGAGCTTCTTGAGATCTTCCGCCATATTCTTAATGAGCAAGTCCTTCTCGGCGGATTCTGGTGTGCATGAAGTTGGTTGAGTGGAGTGGGGTAGGGTTTCCATGTATATGGCATTATTTTGATGAACGCCGAGGGTTTGAGTGTAGTGGTGATCATTAGTTGAATTTTACGGATCAGAGATAGACTGTGGTGTATTCTGAGGAGTATGGTACGTGGTTTGCGGATATTGAGTTGGGAGATGCTGGTGTTGATGGGGTGTCGTTATGGGTAGAGGATTAGTATTTTGAGAAGGTGTTGCATATTGGTGGGGTGCGGGAGGATTTTGAGGATGTTGGTTTGGTGTGTTTTGAGGAAGTACTAGGTTTTGAGCATTTTGTTGGTTCCAAGTTGCGAACCTGCTGAAGATCCCCTTGCAATTCGAGTATCTTCTGTTCCAACCATAGGACCAAATTATTTTGTGTCGGATTACTCCGACCATCTGAAGTTTCCACATTCTCAACATGTGTAGCGTTATCTTTCCTGACACCACTCATATCATCCATCTTAGATTTTACCTTACTTTTTGGATCACTTGGAGGAGGAGGAGGTGGAGGGCCTCTGGAACTGGTATGATATGCTGATGATGCTAGAATGTACGAACCAACCTTAGGGGATGGGAATAATCAAAAGAAAGTAAAATAAAAAGTAACCAAGTCAGTAAAGATTCTGGAAAGTATTTGCAGTATTTAAACACGTATTGCAAAAATGTAAACTCACGTCCTAATTTGGGAGCCTCGTTTCGCCTGAGGTAGGCCTAGAGACAAGTAGGTTTGGAGAAATTTAATGCCGATAATTGCCTCATTTCGTTAATGTAATAAATAAGACGAACCTAAAACGACAATAAATAAATGAGTCACTAATGGCATTTGCCTTATTACATTCGAGTTCTAAAATAATTCTAGAAAATCAAATAATCCTAATCTACTTGGTCCCAGAGGGACCTTCTCCAGGCTTGGCCCTCTTGGCTTTGTCGATCAGATTCCCCAGGTCGCGCATGTCCAGTAGAAGATACTCCCTTTCTAGGTGTCCTCCCTCATTACCCTCTGCATTCTGGCAGTCTATGACTCTTTTCCTCACCTTCCCCTCTAACTCCCTTAGACCCTGCTCCAGATATTCCAATCTTTCTCTTGATCTAGTAGCCATTTCCCTCCATTCGTTAATTGACTCCATGTCAATCTTGTGTTGTTCCAAATGCCTAGCCTCGGACTCAAGGACTCTTTTGCGCAGCCTCTTATACTTCGCATGTGCTTCAACAACTTCATCTATGAACCTGTTTCCTTGACCGACCCCTGGCTTGACTATTCATGCTATGCTATCGTCCAACCATGATGGGTAGAAATACACATGACCTGCGTGGTATCGATCTGGATAGATGGTATCCTTTTCCACAATGATTTTCAAATGCCACATGTGCTGAGCTTCACATTTGTATGGGATGTCATCGTCTTGAAAATCTGCTTTGTAGTGACCCATTTTGGAGACTCGCGGTATGACTTGTTTTCTACCAGCTTGTCTCATGACCCTGATAGGAACATAGGGATATATTCCCCTTAACCCGATCAATACCAAGTGGAACATCCCTGGACCTGATGATGAATTCACTAGTAGAGAAGCACTCGAACATCCAATGAACCTGGTCCTCGGTCAAATTGCTAAAAAATTGTACCCACTCTGTAGCGTTCTCTGGTTGTGCAAACCTATCTGGGATAAACATCATTCTTTTCCGATGGTGAAAAGCTATGTGATCATTCCATGGTCTCCGTAGAAACTCTCGGTGGTATTGGCCTCTCTGAAGATGTTCTAACAACCAAATCTGCAGCAGCAAGTTACAACCCTCTAAATGTTTGAACCCTTTCTTGCAACGATCCAGAGCCCAGTATATTTCTGCTAAAATCATCGGAAAAATAGTAGATGTCTGCCCCTTGATTCCTTCCATTAAATCTTTGGTTACCATGGCCAACCTGGTGTGAATCCTATCCCTTTGGCTTGGAAACACTATCATACCCAGAAAACAGATAATGAATACGAAAACCCTACGATGAATCCAACCTAGGGAAGTGATGGAGAATTCATCATCAAAGATATAATAAGATTTGTTGTGTCCGTATCTTTCATAGAGGAAGTCAAATGGTATGTAGGACTTCTTCAGGCATGCCAAGTCGTCATTCTTTCTTAGACCCATCATTTTCAGAAACCCCCTGGGGGTGCGATTGTTCGGTACTAACAAACCGGGACTGTCCCAGGGTAATCCAGTGAATCCTCCTATTTCCTTCAAGAGATGAGTCATTTCTACATTGCCAAAATGGAATACAACCCTTTCTTCATCCCAGAACATAATAGCAGCCTCGATCAACATGTTATTTGGCTGGATGTCTAATAAGGAGGGTAAGTTTCCGAGAACCATTTTCACATGATTTTTGTCGGTTGGCGAAAGGTCTTCCCACCAATCCAGCAATAATGGTGGTATATTTCAGACCATGCCCTATTTTCTGTAAAATTAACAAAGTTAGACCATTTCCCCCTCCGGATTCGACTACTTATACACTAATAATTAGCATATCGACATTTATTTCTCCAAATAATGAACATATCGTGGTTGTGCCCGTTGGGATTATGGAAACCCCGGTGGGATTTTGACAAAGTTTTCTTAGAGGTTTATTATGCGGAAATATATTAACCCAGGCTAGGTTTGACCATGATGCATGTACAATTATTATCAGAGTAAGGCTTCTATAGAAGTCTAGACTGGTAACCCCAAGCGGACATCTTGAGAGGGAAAGTCACAGAACCGTCGATTGCACCGCTGATCGACTAGTTTTACCGCAAATAAGCCTTTTCAAATTCAAAGGGTGATATAGGAAGAGCGCAGACACTCATCAAGTGTTGCTATGATATTAATTGCGCATGAATGGAATATGATGTTGAGCTTGTATTTATGAAAAAAGAAAATAACACGTTGTCAAGCATTTGCAAGATGAGAGTGATAAAATGCGGTATTTAATAATTGAAAAGGCATTTAAGAAATAAAACGAAGAGAATAGTTAGTTTCCCCAGTAAAAAGCAATAAAACAGGAAAGAGGAATTTAGCGAGCATAATTGAATGAAGGATGGCAATAAGTTCATATAGAGCAGGAATTGAAAGAGGAGTGCAAGTATTAACAGAATAATAAAGGAATGCTTGAAAAAGACTAATTCACAAAACAAGTTAGTTATGGTAAGAGCCTAAGGATATCCCCAGCAGAGTCGCCATGCTGTCGCGCGCCCCCTTTTCTCGCGAAATCGGGTTTCGACATTTGACAACTCCTTTTGAGAGAGTAGGGAAAAGGAATTGGTTATTAGAGTCGCCACCGAACAGATTAAGGTGCGTTAGGGCACCTATTGCAAATAACTCAGATTATACCAGTTTGCGTCACTAGATATCGGGTAAGGGCTCAAATTACCTTGAGGGGAAGGTGTTATGCACCCCTCGAGGTCCACAACGGTGGGTCCCGATCGAACTTAAATTATGCGAATTATTCTAGGAAAGCGAAGAAAATTATTCAATAAGAGTGGGGGTCCTAAATTCTTTAGCCTATAGTATCACCCCGTGCAACATAAATAATACTTCGTAACTCCCCCAAGACGGGGTTGTTACTCATATAATCTAGCGGACAAAGACTGTCACCTCCTTCTACCTGATTACTATATTTAAGTTGTTACCTAAAGCACTCTAGTTGATTCTAATTCTTTTCCTGTGTGTGCACTACCCGTCCCTTACCTATGGCCCTAGAGGCATTAGGGCCTCTATTTGGGATGGTTCTAGACTAAACCTAGGTTGCTCAAAATTGTAAAATACTAGGCGACATGCAAAACAATTAAGACTTTTCAAATAAAAGCAGATATGGGATCATATTGACCTCCACACATAAACAACAAATGCACGCAACTGAGTAGCAGATTTTATTAATCATGAAGCCCTATAGGCAGGATATCTATATGAGAGATAGGCGAGAATTAGTGTGCAAAATCAGTTTTAATGCGAGTGTGAGGACCTACTATTTGCCTACTGATTTTCTTCGGTGCTATATCTGGGCATTTCATGCCTTAGTGAATAATAGTAAATCATAATCCTAAGTCCAAAATTATTGTTCAATCCTATAGGCATGTTGTCTAAGTGATGGATGGTGATGATCGTATTCAGAATCATTTAATAGAGTCCTATAGGCATGATTTCTATGGGTGAATCGATTTTAATCCTATAGGCATGATTTCTATAGGCATGTTATCTATTATTAAACAGTAGATTTAAGCGGGAATTTATACACATTGCCCGAAAACAGTTAAACCAGATATTGGTCTTATAGGCATGATTGCTAACATATATTTATTTGACAAGTTGATGTACCTAAAGGCAGGATTTCTAACAAGTCATCTTATTCATCCTATATGCAGGATTTATAATATGTAAGCACAATATAGAACTTGCATAATTAACAAAATGAGCAGAATCACCGACACAAATGAAAACCTATAGGCAGGATTTCTACCCGGTTTAACAAAAGAAAATAAGAAACCCTCCCGATTTTGCTAAATACACCAGAATTTGCTTATTACAAAATTATTACAGACTAGGTAAATAAATGAATTACATAATAGTAATAAAATAAATTATAGAGAGCCTTTTATAGGCCCAAATACACCTGGGCAGCCCAGGCCTTCAAACCATATCCACTCCAAGGCTCATTTCCCAGGTACAGAACAGTCAATGGTGAGTGATTCATCCATAGCACACATAAAAACCAGGTTTCTAGTGTGTCAAAGTTCCCAAGGGCTTCAAGGACCCAGGGCAATGCTCGCACTAGAGAACCAAATACTCAGAAGTTATGCAAAGGAGATTAGGAACCCAAACCCTAGTGTGTCAGAGTTCACAAGAGTCTCATATGGACCCCGAGCAGTGCTCACACTGGGGAGGTTGAGGATAGAACCTAAAGGACCTAAGAGTAGGAGTTTAAAAAGCAGAATGTAAAAGGAGGCAATGATAGATTTAAAACAGATTTGATTTTCAGAAGAAAGCCATCATAACAGAGTTTAAGACATAAAATATGTAGACAAGATTGCACTAAGCAAACAAGCAAGGTTTGCAAAGTTGTTTAGGCAAAGCACATAGTTTTTAATAAGTCAAAGTCTGAAAAAGTCTAGTTAAGCTAAGTGTACATGCTGACATTTAGGGCAGCCTTGTTTGATCACAGAAATATTTGGACAATGTATTAAGGCAAGCAGTCAGATAATCACATGAAGCCAAAGGGATGCAAGACACATTAGAAAGCAAGTTGTCCGAGCACATGAATGACAGGGAAAGGTTAAATAACAATACAAATCTGTAAAGTTTCAGGATTGATTAACTGATTAACATACTAGTAGTATCCTAAAGATGCTAAGTTCAGGACATGTTCAGAACTAGCAAAACAGCCTACATGAAACAAGTTAAAGGACATTAAGTTAACTTCTAAAAGGATTCATATTATTCCAAAATAACCAACCTCATATCTAACATTATCAACTATAGGACTAGATGAACTCATAGAAACATAAAAGTAGTAGAATCATGCTCAGAATACTTTAAACATGCTGGATCGAATACACCGGTTATGAAAACATAAATGATAAAATGAAAGGGATAGTCACTCACAAGTTAGGCAGGAAAGCAAGAAAATACACCACAATAGTCAAGTCCAGAATTAATTGGCCTTGGCTTTTAGCCGGCCAAGACCAGAAGCAAACGAGCAAAGAGAATCGGAATTAAACCCTAAGTTTTTAGTGAGAGTATGATAGTTCTAGTCTATCTAAAGGGGAAAGGGGAAAAGGTTTAAATAGTGTAGGAACTAAACACATAATCATGGAAAGTAATTAATTCAAATGATAAGCAAAAAAGAAAAATTTTGAAACCCTAGTTTTTTAGGTAAACCCCACAAAATCGGTAAAAAAATAAAGACAATCAACTACATATTGCATGTGATGAACATAGATAGCAAATTATTCAAAAGAAACACATAATCGAACCAGATCTGGTCCAAATGGAAAGGGTCTGAAACCCTAATTTAGGGTAAGTAAAAGAAATTAAAAAAATAGGCATATTCATGCATAATAGGACGAATATAGACAGGATAGTACTTAAAATTAAAGCTTGAACCAGTTTGGTTCGAACGAAAAGAGGATATGAAAACCCTAACCTTAGGGTTAAGTACGAATCAACAAGAGATACGGAAAATAATCGTACTTACAAAGAGCAAGTGATGAACACAGACGAAATAAACAGCAAGTTAAGGATTTGAACCAATTTTGGTTCGATTCTTAAAATATCTGCTTGCCATATTAGGCAAGCAATTATGTAACACCATAAACGGGTAACCAGTAGAAAGAAGGGGTCAATAAGGTAAGGGAATTGTTGATTGAATCCATTTTTGGGTTGGAATTGAAGGGGTAATGGGTGACGACGCCAAGGTTTACAGAAGAGAAGAGAAGGTTCGAGAGAGTTCAAGGACGGCGGGGCTGGGATAATGGTCTCTAGGGTTTGGGGATAAGTAGGATAATTAGAAGGAGGGAGTGATACGGCTGTGATTTAAAAGGGGTTGGTTTGGTCCCGGACTAGGTTAGGGGTTATGGATTGGTCTTAAGTGTTGGGACAATGATTTGGGTAAGTGTTTTAAGTAAATGGGCTAAGGGGCTGGTAGTTCAGGTCCGAAATTAGTGAATTTAGAGATTATTAGTTAAATACCCAATTTAATTAATAAAATAATTTGTAAAAAATGATAAATAAAATAGTAAAAATATTTTTTGCGCATAAAATGATTAATAAAAATTATTTATTACTATAAAGGAATAAAAATTTATTTTTTGCATAAATAAAGTGATCATAAGTTTATAAGGCCTATTATTGTAAAATATACCATTTTATCCTAAAGATGCAAATATAATTATAATAAATGCATCAAAATTATTTAAAGCTTAATATGGATATAAATTATGAGATTAGATGATAAAATCATCATAAAAATTATTTGTGATGCAATTAATAATTATTTATATAATAAAATATGGGAATAAGTTGATTTAAAAATCTTTAAAAATTATGGAAAAATTAGGGAAAATGCTTGATGATGCTCATGCACTATTTTGAAAGTATATATGCATATTTGAAATATATGAGGGAATAATTGGGTATCAACACGAGTTACGAGGAGTAAAGCGAGCTCTTTAGGACAACAAGCACTCCAAGTGTCGTCCGCATCAACCCCTATTTTCAGATCTTCATCCTCAAAAGGAGCAAGATCTTCCACACATGTACTCGAAGAAGGAAACGATGTTGCTGAAAAGATCAAGAAAGCTTTTGCTCTTCTTGACCTCTCCGGATCCAAGAACTCTGCTGTGAAGGAAGATGATGATGCTTCAAGTGATGGATCCTCTCCACTTACACCGCGTAGCATGAGCCATTCCAGAATCAATATGTGTGACAATCCATGCTACTACCCATCATCTACAACAATCATGCAAACCATGGTGACAAACACTTCATCTGTGGAAGAGCAGTTGGCAAACTTAACGGAAGCACTTGCTGGCTTGGGCAAGTGCATGCAAAATCAAGATGCTAGAATTGACAAGCTAATAGACAGGGTGGGAATCTTCATGGAAGAAGAATCCACCCATGCATCTGACAATCTCCTAGAAGTTCCAGAGATTGATTCTCCCCCAAGACGAGTAGCATCCGCTAAGACTATCCCTGTATCATCTGAAGGGATGATTCCCATCGATCAACTGAAGGATTTCATTGAAGGAACTATTAAGAATAAGTATGAGGTTGCTTCCAAATCCTCCCTTACATACGCAAAGTTGTACACTGCAAGGATCGATATGTTGAAGATTCCTGTTGGCTATCAACCTCCAAAGTTTCAACAGTTTGATGGTAAAGGCAATCCAAAGCAACATGTAGCGCACTTCATTGAGAAATGAAACAAACACTGGGACTTATGGAGATTACCTCGTCAAATAGTTTGTCTGCTCGCTAAATGGAAATGCTTTTGATTGGTATACAGACCTTGATGCAGGATCTATTGATAGCTGGGATCAACTAGAGAAAGAGTTCCTCAATTGCTTTTATAGCACAAGGTGCACTGTGAGCATGGTGGAGCTCACAAATACTCATCAACGGAAGGGTGAACCAGCTATCGACTTTATCAATCGTTGGAGGAATTCAAGCCTCAACTGTAAAGACAGGCTTGATGAAACTTCTGGCATAGATATGTGCATCCAAGGCATGCATTGGGGATTGCGCTACATCTTGCAAGGTATCAAGACTAGAACATTTGAAGAACTTAAAACTCGTGCCCATGACATGGAATGAGCATAGTCTCTGCTGTAAATTAAAGGCTGCCAATCTATGAACCTCGCAAAGGGAAAAACAAGTAAGAAGTCAGAAAATGGAGCAAGTTTGTACCAAGATCTGAAAACAAGGAAGCTATCAATATAAACACATCACCTGTGAAGTTCACGACGAAGGTAAGAAAGAAGCAGAGTATGAAACCCACTTCTTTTCAAGATAAGCCAAGTGGAAAGTTGACTCTAAAAGAAATTCAAGAGAAAGAGTACCCATTTCTGGATTCTGATGTGCCAACTATTTTTGAAGAACTCCTCGACTTAAATCTCATTGATCTTCCGGAGATGAAGCGACCAAATGAAGCTGGGAAAAAAAATGACCAAAATTACTGCAAATACCATAGACTTGTGAACCACCCTTTGGAGAAGTGCTTTGTCTTCAAGGACAAAGTTATGGACTTGGCTTGCGAAAAGAAGATCGTGCTTGAAGATGAGAAATCAAGTGCAAACCAAGTCTCTATCACCTTTGGCTCATTCAATCCGGATGAATTATGTGGTTTTAAAGAAAGTAAAGATGAAGAATTACTGGAGAACGCCAAAGCTGAAGTCAATCAACCTGATGATGATGAAGGTTGGACGTTAGTGACTCATCGTAGGCACCACAAAAGGAGCCCACGAAAAGAATCAGTAGAACAACCAACAAGGAAAATGGTGGTGAAAAGACCAAGGAGATGGAACCCAGTAAAGCACTTAAAGAAAGCAAATGTGGAGGTTCACCACCCTCAAAAGCCACGACATCCAGTAACCTTGGAGGAGTTTTTACCAAGTTGGTTCTGCACGAAAATTTCCCATGGGGGTATTGATGCCTCTTGTTGCCATACTGACGAAGGGAAAGAAAAGAGTGATGACCTACAATCAGCACCATCTTCGGAAAATCTTATCGAGTCCACTCCTCAAGAAGTTAATGTTTGTGAGGAAAAAGTCACATTCACAAATGATCTTCTAGGTGACAATCCTCCTAACCGCCCATTGTACCTGGTTGGCTATATGCATGATGAAAGGATAAATGGAATTTTGGTTGCAGTGAACATTTTTCCAATTCGCAATGTGAAAGAACTTGGTATTCCCATGAACGAACTCTCAGAAAGTTGTGTGATGATTCAAGAATTCAACCAAAGGGGGAAAAGATCCATATGCGTGATCAGGCTGGGAATCACCATTGAAGATATGCAATCAAGTTCATGGTTTCATGTGATCGATGCGAAGACTTCATACAATGTATTTCTTGGAAGGCCTTGGATACATGAGAATAAAGTAGTTCCATCTACCTACAGTCAATGTTTAAAATACTACGAGGGCGAAGTCGAGAAGAAGATAGTTGTTGATGATGAGCCATTCGCCGAGGCAGAGTCACACTTCGCCGATGCAAAGTTCTACTTGAAGAACCGCATTGTGAAGGAGCTAAAAGTTGATAAGGGCATGAAAAGCAAGAATGACGAGCCCATATGACACGACCCAAAATCCGCTAGTCGTGATGGCACCTAATAAATAAGTCAATTAAACAAAATAAATTATCTAAATCCATTACATTTCCCAAGGAATGGTAGTAAAAATCATGAGCTTCTACAAACAGAGTTTACAAGTGCTAATGAAATAAATACATAGTCTATTTGAAAAGTACATAAACAAAGTTTTATAATCTAAGGCTACCCCGAACAAAGGAGGTAGCTACAACAGAGATGCCGGTACATCTTCAAGTTCCGTAAGCATCGAGCACAACAACAACATCAACTGACATCTGCACGCAATGTGCATAAGTGTAGTATCAGTACAACCGATCCCATGTACTGAGTAAGTAACAAACCTAACCTTAGGTTAAAAGCAACGACGAGCTAACACTAGGTCCAGTCCAATACTAGTATTCTACAACAGTTCGCAACAACGTAAAAACAAGTAATAAAAAAAGTATCTCAGAAGTAAAATGTTCAACTCACTCACAGTTCCAAAAAATAAGCATGCTTTTCACATATCTTAATGAGAACTCAAATCTTTTGGCAAAAGTGCTGAAATACAAGTAAGTTAGAAAGCTAGGATTTTTCCCAAAATCTTCTCATCAATAAGTAAGATGATTCATTTTCTTTTCAAATAACAAATACAAAATACCTCTATGAGCCCACAAGTCAATATGTATAATAAGTCATGGATAACGTGGTACTATATAACATGAGGAAAAATGCATCTCTAAGCCTGTATGTCATGCGTGCATGCAAATGCATGTATGTCATGTGTGTATTCAAATTCCATGCATCTCGATCCACACTCGTTTATAGTCTACTGCGCTTACTGGGGGTGTTCAGACTCCGGAGGGGCTCCTACAGCCCAAGTGTTAAGCACGGACAACTCACATTCTGCATGGACAACTCACGTGCCATAATATCAATATCTGGATTCGCACGGACAACTCACGTACTGCATGGACAACTCACATGCTATAATATCAATACCTGGATCCGCACGGACAACTCATGTGCTACACGGACAACTCACGTGCTGCACGGACAAATCACGTGCTATGGTATCAATATCCTCACAACCAGGCCCTAGGCCTTACTCAGTCATCAATCTCTCCAATCTCACTCAGGGGATCACAATGTCATGAAACTAGCCCGACAACAAAATATGATGCATCAACAATTAACAACTGAGATTGAGATATGATATGAATGCATGAACATGATTGAGTACAAAATATCAATGAAATCTGTGAAATAACAACAAGAAGCGACCACTACGGGACTCAACAGTATCGACATAACGTCTAAACATGTTATCTAGAATGATTGACAGCCCAATTACTTTATCACATGGTAAAAACACAAATATCAACAAAATAGGGCCACATTACTGGGCCATGGGAACCATAGGGTCCCATTTCACAGGGAGCACGCCTACACGTCCGTCATCTAGCATGTGTGTCACCTCAATACCAATCACACAACACCTAATTCGGGATTTCATACCCTCAGCACTAAGTTTAGAAGAATTACTTACCTCGAGCGAGCCAATACCAATGTCGGGCAATCCAAATGATTCTCCAAAGATGCCATCCCGCATGTTTCGACCTCCGAACGGCTCGAAACTAACCAAAACAACTCAAATACATCAACCAAATGCTAAAGGAACCAATCCCAATCGAAAAAGGTCAAATCTTGAATCACAACCCGAAAGTGGCCCAAAAGACCAACCCTGGCCCGCACCTCGGAACCCGATAAAACTCATAAAATCTTACAACCCATTAGATTACGAGTCCAACCATGCTAATTTTACTCAAATACGACTCCAAATTGATGTTCAAACCGAAAAATTTATATTATGAAACTTCCGGCCAACACCCCCAATTTCCTCCTTATAAATCATCAATCAAAAGCCAAAATCAAAAATAGATTCATGGAATATAATCAAAAACCGAGTAGAAAACACTTACCCCAATTCTTGTGATGAAATTTGCTCCAGAAATCGCATCAATCCGAGTCCCACATCTCAAAATATGAAGAAAGACTAAAACCCTCTATTTTTATAACTTTGCCCAGCACTTCCGCACCTGCGGATAAGTGGCCGCATCTGCAACCTTTGCTTTTGCGAAAAAGGTCTTGCATTTGCGAGACAAGCCGCTTCTGCGATGGCCATGACCGCATTTGCGGTAGCGCTTCTGCGCGACTACTTCCGCACCTGCGGACCTTAACTTCTCCATGAAAACTTGCACCTGCGACACTTGGCTCGCACCTGTGTCCATCGCACCTGCGCAATATCAATCGCAGGTGCGGAACACAAGAACCAGCAACCAACTTCAGCAACTTCTCAAATCTCCAACTTGATCCGTTAACCACCCAAAATACACCCGAGGCTCTCGGAGCCTCAACCAAACATGCCAATAAGTCATAAAACCCGATACAAACTTATTCGAACCTTCGAATCACTCAAAATAACATCAAAACACCAAATTACCCTCGGATTTAAGCCTAAGAACTTCTAAACTTCCAAATTCCGCAAATGATGTCGAAACCTACCAAACCACGTCCGAATGACCTCAAATTTTTCACACACGTCAAAAATGACACTATGAATCTAGTACAACTTCTGAAAATCCATTCCGACCTCGATATCAAATTTTCCACTGCCGACCAAAATCGCCAAATTTTCAACTTTCGCCAATTCAAGCCTAATTCTACCATGGACCTTCAAATTATATTACGTCTTCACTCCTAAGTCCAAAATAACCTAACGAGGCTATCCGAACCCTAAAAATCTAAATCTGAGATAAATTACTCAATAGTCAACTCTTGGTCAAACCTTTCATATTTAAAGCTTCTAGTTGCGAATCACTCTTCCATATCAATCCTGAATAACCTGAAAACCAAAATAGATAATTCACGTAAGTTATAACACATCACATGGAGCTACTCATGCCCTCAAATAACCGAGCAAAGTGTAAAATGCTCAAAGCGACCGGTCGGGTTGTTACACCATAACTAAAAGAGCTGAGGTGACTATTGATAAAGCCAAAGCTGTTACTGAGGAGGTACAACCCAATGAAAATAAATCTCATAGAGGGGATATTACATCTTATGGCAAGAAATTTAGTCATGTGCTTCACTATGTCCCTAAAAGGAAGAAAGATGAAGTGAATCATCTAATCTCCAAAGTAACATGCTAACGGAGTTAACTCTTTTGGTAAAACGAATCGAGGCAATAAATTTGTCCTCGAAGCCGCTTGCAGGGTTTGTAGCCCAAAATCGTTTGCAGAATGTGGCACTCCCTACAAAGAGAACATATGAAGGTTTTGATCCTAACGCTTACAGGCTATTTGCAAAAGCTGGATACAATCCCAATGAGTCATCAAAGTTAGGGAAGCTCCCATCAGAAGCTGCAACGAGGCAACCACGTGAAGGTTTGGGATACAAGCAACTGTCACCAGTGCGCATCTCCATAAGAAGGGCGAGCAATAATTATATCACTGTAGAAGATGAATCTGCCGCTTCTAACAGGTCTTATGTATTTGATCGACTTGGATAATCAACTGTGATAACTTCTGTATTTGAGAGATTGGGTCCATTAAAGAAGGGGAATAAGTTCTAGAGAAATTATTGAAATACAAGAAAACCAGCTTCGCCCAAAATTCAGAAGATCGCTAAAGATTTCCAAAGTTTGGTTCATTCTAAAATGAAGCGACAAACAAAAGTCATGGTTTCATGTGATGAAATGCTTAAAGTGAAGCCATACACTATGGTCTACACTAAAGAACGTGATGAAGACGAAGAAAGTATGGGTTCTTCGTAACATGTTACTACACAAAGCGAGCATGATGGTGTATCTCTAATGGAGGATGATGAGAAATTGGACGATGTTTCATTGTGTTATCATATATCCTTCAACGATGGGGACCCTCAAGAAGATGAAGATGCGAAATATTCTCCCCCGAAACTTGAAGAAGGGGTGAAGGAAACGGTTGATGCCTTAAAAGAAGTTAACCTTGGCACTGATGAAGAACCAAGACCCACCTATCTAAGAGCATTACAAGAAGTTGATGAAGAAAGAACTTATATTGAGTTACTCAAGGAGTTTAGGGATGTCATTGCTTGGAGTTACAAAGACATGCATGTCTTGGACTCTAAAGTAGCAGTCCATCACCTTGCGGTCAAGAATGGCGCTCGTCCTGTTAAGAAAGCTCAAAGGCGCTTTAGGGCGGACTTGGTTCCCCTGATTGAAACCAAAGTTAACAAACTCATTGTAGCTGGATTTATTCGGGAAGTTAAATACCCAACGTGGGTTTCAAGTATTGTCCCTGTAAGGAAGAAGAATGGCCAGATTAAAATGTGCGTCGACTTCAAGGATCTCAACAATGTGTGTCTCAAAGATGAACTCTCGCGTCCTATTCTAGAGTTGATGATCGATGCTACTACTGGGTATGAGGAAATGTCATTTATGGATGGTTCGTCGGGCTATAACCAATATCGCATGGCACCAAAAGATGAAGAGATTACTGCATTCTGCTCCCCCAAGGGTATTTATTGCTACAGGGCAATGTCTTTTGGATTGAAGAACGTTGCTGCTATTTATAAAAAGGCTATGTAGAATAATTTTGACGATCTTCTCCACAAAAATGTCGAATTCTATGTGGACGACTTGGTGGTAAAATAGATAAAGAGGGGCGACCACTTGAAAGACTTGAGAACGGTGTTTGAGTTGCTCCGGAGGTACCAACTTAGGATGAATCCATTGAAATGCGCCTTTAGAGTTACTTTCGGAAAATTCCTTGGTTTCATTGTCCGACATCGAGGGATTAAAATTGATCAAGCCAAAGTAGATGCAATCTTGAAAATGCCTAAGACTCGGGATATTCACGAATTGAAAAGTATGCAAGAAAAGTTAGCATACCTTAGGAGATTCATCTCAAACCTAGATGGGAGGTTCCAACCATTCAGTCTCCTTATAAAGAAAGGTACCCCTTTCAAATGGGACCAAGCATGTATCAATGCCTTTGAGAGCATTAAATCTTGATGAAGCCTTCGATTTTAGCAGCCCCTATACTTGGAAAGCCGTTGATACTATATATTTCGGTATAAGAAAGTTCTGTTGGAGCGTTTTTGGCCCAAGAAAATAGTGAGGGGAAAGAAAACTCTCTTTAATACTTGAGCAGGATGATGACACAAAACGAGCTGAATTATTCGCCAATTGAAAACCTGTGTTTGGCGCTAGTCTTCTCATTCAAAAGTTGAAGCACTACTTCAAGCTCATGTTGTTCGTCTTATTTCTAGAGCAAATCCCATCAAGTTCGTGATGTCAAAATCTGTCCTTAATGATCGACTAGGAAGGTGGTACCTCCAGTTTCAACAATTTAAAATCGTGTACATCCCTCAAAAGGCTATAAAAGGACAAGCGTTAGCGGACTTCTAGGCAGATCACCCTATACCTGATCATTGGGAGCTAACTGACGAACTACCTGATGAGGACGCAATGGTCATTGAAGTTCAACCTCCATGGAAGATGTACTTTGATGGTGCTACACATTGCGGAGGAGCTGGTGCTGGTGTAGTATTTTTCACTTCTCAAGGTGAAGTTCTTCCCTACTCTTTTGCGTTGACGCAACTCTGCTCTAACAAATATTATTGAGTATCAAGCACTAATACTTAGGCTTGAAATGGCTGTTGAAATGAAGCGGTTGCAATTGAAAGTCTTTGGAGACTCTCAGTTAGTGGTCAATCAGCTTCTGGGTAGTTACAAGGTCAAGAAGCCTGAACTACGCCCATATCATAATTACGCTAAAAAGTTAGGGGTGGCTCGGTGATGTGACTATTCAGCATGTGCCAAGGAAAGAAAATAAGAAGGCTGATGCTTTAAATGCCCTAGCTTTATCATTAACCCTGCCTGATCAAGCGCAAGTTACTGTCTGCCAAAAATGGGTAGTACCGCCGCGAAATGAGGCTGAAGGTGAAGAAAATGAACTCAAGCATCTTGTAACTATTTCTGAAGTTGACAAAGAAGAATGGTGACAACCCATTATCGACTACTTATGCTATGGGATACTTCCAGAAAATCCGAGGAGAAGGACTGAAATTCATCGTCGTGTACCTCGCTTCCTTTACTACAAAGATACTCTACACAGAAGGTCATTCAAGGGAGTACCCTTGCGATGTTTAGGGGAAGAAGAAACACTCCAAGCTTTGCAAGAGGAACTTTCTGGGGTATGTGGGTCACAGCAGTCTGGACCAAAGCTCTACTTCCAATAAAAAAGATGGGATATTAACAATGGTAGAAGATTGCTTGGACTACGCTCGAAGATGCAAGGCTTGTCAATTCCATGCGAATTTTATTCATCAACCTCCTGAAGTGTTGCGCTCGACTGTTGCATCCTGGACATTTAACGCTTGGGGATTAGATGTTGTTGGACCACTGCCAAAGTCCTCTGGTGGGCACCTATACATCTTGGCTGCAACTGACTACTTCTTAAATGGGTTGAAGTTGTTTCTCTTAAGGAGGTAAAGAAGGAAAATGTTGCAAGTTTCATCCGAGTAAACATAATCTATCACTTTGGCATTCCTCATTACATAATAACAGATAACATAAACCCATTCGATAATAGGTTGATGAACAATATTTGTGATCTCTTTGGCTTCAAGCAACCTAACTCTTCGATGTACAATGTTGTCGCCAATGGTCTAGTTGAGGCATTCAACAAAACTCTATGCAACTTGTTAAAAAAAGTCGTCTCCAAATACATACGAGATTGGAATGACCGTATGGAAGAAGATCTATGCGCATATAGGACGACTCACCATATGCCAACACAAGCGACTCCTTATTCACTCATTTATGGAGTCGAAGTCGTCTTTCCACTTGAGCGTCAAATACCTTCATTACGACTGGCTATTCAAGAGGGGATCACCGATGAAGAAAATGCTCGACTTTGATTAGCAGAGTTGGAGGCCCTTGATGAGAAGAGGTTGGAAGCTCAACATAGCCTTGAGTGTTATCAAGCTCAATTGTCTCGCGCCTTCAATAAAAGAGTTCGCCTGAGATCCTTTCAAGTAGGAGATCAAGTCCTTGGCATACGAAGCCCATTATTACTTCTTATAAACCTGTAGGGAAGTTCACTTCAAAATGGGCTGGGCCACATGTCGTACAAGAAGCTTACTCAAGTGGGGATTACAAGCCGGTTGATACAGATGACATGTGTTACACCCCATGTTTCCGTATGTGAAAGTACGCCCTAAGTAAATTTGATGAAAGCTCGGAAATGAGATGTTACATCCCGCATTTTTGTATGTTAGAGTTTCGTCGTAAGTTAATAGACATAAGTTCGGGGATGAGATTATTTTGAGATTATCAGAATTATGCTATTTCAAACAAGTGATAAGTAAATTCATGAAGGTGAGAGGGTAACTGAATCGAAGAAAATGAGTTTCGTCAAAGTTTGACAATTTAGGGGATAAAATACGGTACAAGCTATAATACCCCGTATTCATGGACTAGTGCCATAAAAGGTACCACATGACCATGATAGTAAGATGTATAAGGTATGTTAAGACTATCCCTTCTTTCTTTTTGCATGATCTATACGACACAAATGAAACGAGCAAATGCATAATTTCCATACATGACTCTATTCATAGAAATACTAGAGATGCTTATGTTTTTGATTCCCCATGTGTCATATTATTCTATCATATGTTCATAGGTCTCAAAAAATACGTAAGTTGATAAAGTTTATTTCATGATATTAATCAAAGGCATAGTGGTCTTATGACACTCCGAAAGATTTTATTGACGTACTTCTCATGCATTGCATTCATGTACATTGACCCATGACTAGATGGCATTATAAACGCATATATATATACATATATATATATATATATATGGGATATGGGAAAAGTTTACGACGTTATACACACCACCACCTGATCAGCTGGTATATGTTGATGATTTGCCCACAGTGGCCGAAATGATATGATGGGATGCCCTCAGAGGCTTGATGATGTTATGGACGCATATACCCATGCATGGTATGAAATTTATACGCATATGCATGACATTATAATATTAAATGATTCACAGAGCTATTCAGATATACATGTTGAGTCTTTTACTCCATGTTTCTCTGATGTCTATTGTTTACTTTTCATTCCTTACATACTCGGTACATTATTTATACTGACGTCCCTTTTGCCTAGGGACACTGCGTTTCATGCCCGCAGGTCCCAATAGACAGGTCGAGAGCCCTTCATGTAAGCTATCAGCTCAGCGAAAGGTATTGGTGCGCTCCATTTGCTCCGGAGTTGCTTATGTGGTCAGTATAATTAGGACGTGTATTGATTAGTACGGTGGGGCCCTGTCCCGACCTTTATGAAATTTATGTACTCTTAGAGGCTTGTAGACATATGTCGTGTACGTGAAAGATTGTACGACCTTGTCGGCCTATGTTCAATGTACGAGTGATCATTTTAGTCTTATAGGCTAGTATGTCCTATGTGGTTAAGTTTGTGTTCCCTCATGATTTACTTCACTTCATTTACCTATGATAGAATGAAACAAAAGATACGTTACGTTGGTACTCGATTGAGTAACATACCGGGTGCCCGTTGCGGCCCATCAGTTTGGGTCGTGACAGCATGAGAATCGGCCCTATCAATGACAAGTTTTTGAAGAGGTATTATTTGAAGTTGCAACACTCCTTGACACATGAGCCTAAACTGCATGTTCGAACTCTCCTTGATGCATGAGCTTAAACTGCATGTTCGAACGCTCCTTGATGCATGAGCCTAAACTGCATGTACGAATGCTCCTTGACACATGAGCCTAAACTGCATGTTCGAATGCTCCTTGACGCATGAGCCTAAACTGCATGTTCGAACGCTCCTTGACATATAAGCCTAAACTGCATGTTTCTACACTCCTGGCTTGCATGAGTTTAAACTGTGTACGGATATACCCATTATAAAAAAAAGAGACCGGTAGGTTCAAAATCTCATAAGAGATGGCCTAGGAAAAAGTTAAAAGATAAAAAAATTTAAAAAAAATAAGAAAATGACCCATTCTAAACTACATATGACTTGATCCTCTTCATCGAGGTACGTAGGCAGCTTAGAGTTTCATTCTGAGTTCAGTCGCATAACTTCAAAAGATACATAGTGCCCCAATCGTTGTTCGAATGAAGTACGATGAAATGTAATCCTTTCAACCACCACTTGAAAATCGAGTTGAGATACCATTTTTCTGTTAAACTTTGGTCCCATTTGAGTTAAAGGGGGCAAACTGTAAAGTGGTGTCTTCACTGAAATGATGACAATATTTGCATCAAAATATGGGGATCCGCTATGTCTTCGTGTTCGCATAACCTTCAAGTTTGTTGGTCTTCATATCCGCATCATAAGGGAACTTATATATAAGAAGAAAGATTCCTGGGCACAAAGTTTCAAATTCAGTGAGATCTGAACCCAAGATATTTGTGAGAATGGAGTTCGTGGATTTAGATTGTTAGCAATAAAAATGTCTTGTGATACCTAGGCTTCCATACCAAAACATAAACGTTTTTGGAAAAGTCGCGCCAATTCGAAACTGTCAGTATATTAAAATCTGATATTGATTTCGAAATACTATCTAATACAATCCTTAAGGTATTAAATCCTACATTTTGAAAATGTTTTATATAGTGAAGTCTTGTTCTCATAAAATCAAATGGTTCGTGATTTCGACATTTCTACATCAAGATATAAAAGTTTTGGTGAAGTCGCGCAAATCTGAAACTATCAACATGTCAGAATCTAAAGTTAGATTCAAAATAATATCTGGGACGATTCTCAAAATGTTTGATTCTGAATTTTGGATATGTTCTAGATCCCGAAGTCTATTTTCCATAAAATCAAGCGGTTCATGGTTTCGATATTCATACACCAAGATACGAATATTTTAGTGAAACTGCACGAATCTTAAATTTTCAACACGGTAGAATCTAAAGTTGGTTTCAAAATATTACCTGCGACGATTCTGAAGGTGTTAGATTCCGACTTTTGGATATGTCTTAGAATTTAAAGCCTAGTTTCTAAAATACCAAATGGCTCATGTTTTTTACGTCCTCACATTGATATTGAACCACAAAGAAAAAAAAGGGGAAATTGGTGAAAACGCGTGATATAAAGTGGATAGAGTATTCATTTCACTGAATAGCCGCTAGTTAATCAAATTCCAAAAAAGAGGCGACTAAAATACTTTATATATACTAATATAAACATAGATTGTAATTGACTAAATCGCGTTTAAAAATGACTCCGATTTTTCAACATCCACAACCTTGTTAGAAAGAGTTAATCGTGCCTAGTCATATGAAGTGGCAAGCTCAAAAGAATACGTCAATAGTCCTTTTAGAGGGGAAATATCCACACCCTTTCCATCTATATCCTCGAGAATCACTTGGATCTCGAATTGAAGAGAAGAGGCATTGTCTGCGGTAAGGTCCTTGAGTTTGGCATGAATTGTAACAGAGGCATTCAAAATGAAATCCTTGCGAAGATTCAAGATAAACTTTCTTCCATTAAATATAGACATCGTTGGTGAAAATTAGGCCCCGTTTTTTCTCCAAAACTAGGAATGGAAGTCGCCTCTAGGTTTGACTTAGGTATTGGAAGTGATTTTCTCGAGTCTGGCTCCACCACAGATTCTCTACTACTTTGGGGCTTGCTTTGGTGGGACGACATTGAAATGTAAATACCATTTGCCTACATAGAAAAGGATATACAACTAGTTAAATTGCTTGTATATTAAAAAATAATATGAAAGTTTTAATCATTACCTCTTTAATAGCCGTCAAGGTCCTTGAAGCACTACCGTTGTTGTCAGTAATCTCGACTACACCTAAATTAGCATCTCCTTGTTTGTTTGAATATGGCTTTACCCGCTTGTAGTTTTGATATCCATGACTACTATCATCTCATTTTGGGACGGAAGTTTGTTGGAGGTAGGAACAACGGAACCTAATGGAAAGGAACCCTCTTTAGTTTGATGAGCCTGAACATGCCCCTTCTTTTGAACTTCTTTATATGGAGGTCCCTTGATGTCGCATGGTACAACCACTTTGGATTTTAAAGTAGGAGGCTTTCCCTCCCTGTTATGCTCTTGAGGCGTGATCTCTGAAGGCATAGCAGTAACTAGCCCAACGGTATTCACCAAATATTGCAAGTGGTTTTCAAGGAAGTGTCCATGCACTCTTTCTCACCAAGACTTATAATCGGACGAGGCATACTTCTTCATCTTGGGCATAATAGGGGGAAATATAGCCTTTGACCTACTTTTAGATGAAACATAAATTCGTAAAAGTTTCAATCCTTTGTCTAAAGAGCACTCACAAAAATCTTGATCCAAGCAATTGGGGATGTCTTGATAAAAATTGAATTGACGATTGAAGTGATGAGGGCTATAAGGCTCCACGATGAAGGTCGGTCCATTTCTCAAAGGAACGTTATTCGAGAGAATACTCATAAAATAATTTGACTCGGACTCTTCCTCGTTGCCATCATCACGATAATAATACTGTTGAGAATTACTTGGCAATGTGGAATTCCATACGGCACTTTCTCCTCCATGAATACGTTTTCTCGCGTCTTCAATCCCAAAGTATCTCGTTGTTCCCTCACTTGAGTATATGGCCATCAGAGGAGTAGCCGGCCTATTTGTTAGAGCAAAATGAGTCTTGAAGTAGCAGGCCAACCAACCATACACACAATGAATTGGGAAGTTAACTTTAGAAGGATCAAGAGGTGCGCCATTTGAAATTGTGTTTAATACCATGTAAATGCTAGCTAAGATCAGAATGGCGAGGTTAATTATTTTCCCACACTCTAGAAAGCCTGCGATTTTGAAAGTCTCAGGCCGAATAGAGTCGCCTTCTTTTGTAGGGAGCACAAAGACACAGAACCAGCATGATAAAAAAGCAGCCAAGTATACTTCGTCTTTCTTGTCACTTCCAACGCCAAGTATAACAAATAGTGAATCTTCAACTTCCGACCAATTGACCATTTTACCTATGGCTCCAGTAGGGTTGTGTGTTGATTTGGGACGAGCTTACTTATTTTCTTTCTCGCTCGAGGTTGTTCATACTTTAAAACCTTTTTGCTCCAAAACTCTATTCATCTTCTCACAGGGACGTTATGATTTTTAGTGTTTCCCTCTCGGAGTTGGTGATATGCATCAAACAATTGCTGACAGGCTTGTGGAAGGAACATTTTATCCTTGTCGTAAGCACCTGTAAGTTCTCGAGTATTTGGAATAACTTCCTCAGAAGGAGAACCCATTAAAGGCAGACCCCCAATTGTGCACAGATCCAAAGGGATATAGATAACTCTCCAACTAAGGTAAGCAATGTGTTTGTAAGAGGACACCAGGCCTCACAAAAGGCTTGCATGATACTTGTATAACGATCATAAGTAAACAATGAGGCATAGACAACATCGTAAATATTGGTGGCCCTCAATGCTCTATGGTTCCTACTAAGGATATCTTTGGTCCACTCCCAGTAGCCAGGAATATAATGAAATTCACCACCAAAAGTTAAGGAATAACTCCAATATGCTTCTCCTTTGAGAATCCGTCGTCCTAAGCATGGGAGGGAACTTGCCACATTATTAACTTTTTGATTATGGGAACGAAGAGTCCATGTCTTGAATTTACGTTTGGTGTTTTCAAAGGTCCAATCTACCAAACGAAATGGATTTTGCAAGGATGGCCACGAAGCTGCATATAAGCCGGTCAGTGGTGTATCAACTAGTAATCTGGTCTCCGTATTACTATCCTTGTGCTCTGAAATCACAAGGTACTTGGACATGGAGGAAGAGGATGATGAGTCTCTTAAGTAAACCATGTTCAAGCTGCATAAAAAAAATATTTGTTAGTACCTAAGTCAAAAGGGAAGAGTAACAATCGCAATCTTGAAAGAGAGCATGGATAAGTAAAAAAAAATCGCCTCAGACGTAAAAAAAAAAGGGATGTCTGTGTCGAACTTTTTCTAATAGCTTTCGTTGCGAACTTTTAAAGGTGTTCGTCTCGAACTTTTCAAGGCATTCGAGTTTTTAAAGGTTTTCGTTGCGAACTTCTAAAAGTGTTCGTCTCGAACTTTTAAAGGCATTCGAATTTTTAAGATTTTCGTTCCGAACTTTTAAAAGGTGTATGTTTCGGACGTTTAAAGGTGCTCATATTGAAATTTTAAAGGTGCTCATGGAAAACTTTTAAGGGTCCCCACTACCGACTTTTAAATATTTCTACCATGAACTTTTATGGATCTTCGCCATGAATTTTTAAGAGTCTTCATTGTGTTCTTTTAAAGGTTTTTACCGCGAAGTTTTAAAGTTTTTCACAGTGAACTTTTAAAGATCTTGACCACGAGATTTTAAGGATCTTTGCACGAACTTTTGTGGACCTTTGTCACGAATTTTAAAGGTCTTCATCGCAAACTTTTAAAGGCCTTTGTCTCAAACTTATAAAAGGCTTCATAATTTTACGAAGTTACATCTAAAAATAAAAAAATGACAAAAGAAGAAAAGCATAAGAATAGAAAAAGAAATTACCTTCGGTAATACTTCACTAGATGTCAAAGAAACTGAAAATTGATGATCGTTAGTTGAAGAAAGTGCAACCTTATATAGATGACTAGAGTAGGCTATTGAGAATTAATTCCCGATATGGGATCAGTGTTAAGGCGGCTGTCACAGTTAGTTTCTAACATGAACTGGGCTACCACAATTTGACTCCTACTCAAATTAACAACGGTAGTCGGGAGAAGGAAAGACGTATTTCAGAGTACTGCTTTAATTAAAAAATTGTGGTGATACAATTCTACACATTGTGATGAATTCATATGTTCTAGAAACTGCCACGTGTAGTAGATCAACTATGTTCTCCATTAAGAGGTCAATTTTGAAGTCTTGCAGCATCACTTTGACTAAGATTACTTGGCATTTAAAATATATTTTTAATTTTTGTGCTTAAGTAAAAGAGAAAGTTAGTTAAAAGATTAATTAGAGAAAATGTGATCTGTCACTATTTTGGTCCAGATAGAATGCAACTAATACTTCAAAATTAAGAAGAGACACTCACAAAGCCATTCCAAGGAAAATACGAATTGTCTTCGACAAGTACTTCAAAGTCTAGTCCTTAAAATTTATACTTCGACAAGTCTTGAAGTAGGGGCATATAAATTTCATTAAAATTAAATCCGTAAAATAATTTGGATTATATTTTAAATTCAAGATATATTAGTTAAAATAAATTTATTGGGCTAATATAATTGGATTAGTTATATAAGTCCAACATATATAGATTAAATAAATAAGTCTTAATCCACTGGGCTAGCCCAGTTAATTGGACTAAAGTGATGAATCCACTTCATTAAGCCCAAGATATCATCTTCCTAGGGGCCCAGCTTGGTGCCCACGTGTCAAATGACGTGGCACGCCAAGTCAAATGGAAGAGCCAACGGGATCATGCCACGTGTCAAAATGACAAGGCATGCCAAGTGACATCAAAAGGCCAATGAAACCATGCCACGTGTGTGAGTGATATGTTCTGGCCAATCAAACACGGCCTTGTCATACTTTAATTTGATTGGTCGGAAAGCGTTTGTTCTTATCATAACTCTTCCCTCCCACAACTATAAATAGGGTTCTTCATAACTTAGAGAAGACACCAGAAGTTATAACAAGAAGCAAGAGGGAGCTCGTGGATCAAATGTTGTGGATTTCTCTAAAAGCTACAAGAATTCAAGTGTTTTAAGGATTAAAAAATCGAGACGAAGATTCAAGAACAAGCTGCAAGCCCTTGGATTAATAGTACGTCGGGATCAAGATCAAGCTTCAAGAACTTAGATTAAAATAAAATTCAAGATTGAGCTCGGAGGCTCTTTTATTACCGTTGAAAACAAGAATCAGAGGATTCATAGAGATTGTAACACTCAAATATTTGAAATAAAATACTACGATTGTTGAAATATTTTTCGGTCCTGATTTTATTTTCTCGACGCAATTTATTGTCTACACACATCACATTCCACTTAAAAAGATGTTAGAAGTATGTAGTAAATGACACTCGGAGGTGTAGTTCTTCTCATTGTTTATGTTAGTTTCTTTTGGTTTGTTATTAAGTTTTATCTTGTTTGAAAAGTAACTTATTTTTAAAAACTTGTCCCTGAAAAACTCATAAAATTTCTTAAACAATTGCTATCAAATATATTCTTTCAATAGATAACTTTTTTTCCAAAATCCAAAAGAAAAGTCAAAAGTAGCCAAGGGACAGGTAAGTTGTGTGCATTTATGGTATGGCTGTCCAAAACCAAATTGTAACTGTTAACCGAATCAAACCGATGACTTATTAGTATTAGGTTATCGGGGTAATGGTTGGTGAACGGATTGAGATTTATAATTAACAGCTTAAGAGTTTGGGGAAGGATTACTCAATTTTTTTATCGGATAAATCATAAGCCCGTATTTTTTTTTTATATTTACACTTTTACCCACATCTATATAAAGTACTATTGANTGTGTAGGTGAATTGGAAACGGAAGCCGAGCTAAATGGGATCATAAACGTCGAAAATACGCTCAAGAGTCGAAAAGGAGTGACCCGGGACTACCCTGGCGTTAGCCAGGCCTTAGCCTGCTAAAGCCAGCCCTACCCTGGCGTTAGCCAGGCCTTAGCCTGCTAACGCCAGCCCTGCCCTAACGTTAGCCAGGCCTTAGCCTTCTAACGCCATGGGTCCTTTGTCCGGTCAATTCCGAGTTTTGAAGATTTTAAGTGTTTCCCGGTTGGAATAGAA
>MDKI01236420.1:0-20987 GCA_005239505.1 Nicotiana paniculata | reverse complement strand
ATTTGATGGCAGGTGCAACCCCATACTTTTTAGTGGGTTTTCGCACCTGCGATGGTAGTTCAGCAGGTGCGGTCCCAGGGGCGCAGGTGCGGAATTGCTGGCCAAAAAAGGGGCAGAGCTAGGGTTTATGTTATTTTCACTATTTTCGATTTGGCGAGCTTGGGAGAGGCGATATTTGGAGGCTTTTGCACCTGGATAATTTTGGTAAGTGATTTCTATCCATTATAGACCAATTTCCATGTTTCCAATCTTAAATCCAACATTTAATTTCGAAAATTATGGGTAGAAAATAGGATAAACTTCATAGATCGAATTATTGAGTTTTGATTGGGTTTTTGACCTTCGATTTGAGAGATTTTCATATGTTTAGACTTGTGGGTGAATGGGTGTCCGAAAAATATAAATTTACCCGAATACGAGACGTGGGCCCGGGGAACGTTTTGGGCAATTTTCTTAATTTCGCATCTTAGCTTCAAAATAATTTATTAAACTAGTTGCTTCTAGTATTATTTACACAATCTGTTGATTTGAGTAGATTTGGGCCATTGGGAGTCGGATACCTGTGGCAAGAACGTGATTTCAAGTTTGTTTTGAGCGGTTGAGGTAAGTATCTTGCCTAACCTTTTGTGGGGGAATTACCCCTTAGGATTTGAATTTTCTATGTTGATTGTAGTCCGTGTACGCGAGGTGACGAGCGCATGCTCGGACTTATTTGTTGAAAGTTGACCCTTTAGGAATCTTAGATCCTTATATTCGCCGAGTATGAAGTGTCCTTAGCATGATTGAATTTCCTAATTTCCAGTGTCATCTTTATTTGCTTAAATGTGGAAGTTCTTACTTTTGGATTTACTCCTATAGCCTACTTGACTCCTAATTGACTTATATGAAGGTTTTATTTCCTTTACTGTCATGCTATATCTTCTTAACTGCGTATCTCAAATTTGCAATTATCTTCATCTCAACCCATAATTGTTTTGGTCTTAAATGAAGTCATGATTATTCTCTGCTGCTTGTCTTTAAGTGGAAATTGTTGGATATTCTCATAACTGCTCAACCTTAAAGGAAGTTGAGATATTCTATACCTTCGTGACTTTCCTTATATGGAGTTATGGGATTTGTATTGATTTCTTGTTGTTCACCCGTGTAATTAGGTGTGGCTGTTACATGCTATTTTCCTTTCTTGTGGAGTGATTTCTTAATATGCCTAGCTCTCCTTATTATGTTTATTTCTCGTGAACTAGTTTTGCCTATCTTGTGATCGAAGGTTATTGAGTTGATGTATTAATTGTATTCCGAACCGTTTCCTGTGTTGTTGTTGTACTAGTTGTGGTGATGCACGAGGTTTCTGCCATGCAGTTGTTGATATGGGGATTTGCACGAGGTTTCTGCCATGCTGTGTTTACTACTGATATTGCACATGCAGCGTGATAAGGCGGGATACGAGATTGAGTGTTGCACATGTGGCGTGAAAAGGTGGGAACATGTTTATGCACGTGTCGCGAAACAAGGCGGGCATATACTTTAATATTGCACACGTGGCGTGACAAGGTGGGTTATGGCAGGGA
Organism: Nicotiana paniculata; assembly: GCA_005239505.1. NCBI lineage: Eukaryota > Viridiplantae > Streptophyta > Magnoliopsida > Solanales > Solanaceae > Nicotiana > Nicotiana paniculata. The sequence goes on along the minus strand of MDKI01236420.1, from coordinate 19,422 downwards.
TTGTTTGCGTTAGTTGTGTTGGCTTGGGGGCATTCCTTGTTGTTGATATTGTGTACTGGAACACTTACCGTGTGAGTTCATTCGTGTGGAAATTTATGAGATGAAAATGTACGTGTTGCCTCTTTTGTTTTCCTTATGTCTATTGGTTGTTGAAATCATGTCAGGACACATGCACAAGCGTACATGTAGATAAGGACCACTAATGGAGTCTGGACTCCTTGTTGTTGTCATGTATAGATACTCATGTTGTGCTTACTGTATGGGTGGGAATGACCCAATTGGCACGTGAGTCATCCGTGTAGTTAGTACTCGAATGAGGGTGCAAGACGCCAAGTGTTAGGGTTCGGATATTGGGACCCGTATATGTTGATTTGTATGGGGTTCGGAACTTCATGGTGATGATTATGAATTTGATGTGGAAGTGTTTGAAGTTGTTTAGTCATTACATGCACGTGTTGTATATTTAAATGTCGAGATTGTCTGTGTTTTGTTCAATCTTTGTGTTACTTCATGGTTTCCGTTGATACATATTGTTTTCCTTCTTTGTCGAATTCATTGTCTTGTTAGCTATATTGCGTAGCCTTTATGTATATCATTACTTCTCTTATTTCTATAGTGATACTTGTTCAGTTTTTATTAGACCAGTGGGTGTCTTGACTAGTCCTCGTCACTACTTCACCGAGGTTAGCCTTGATACTTACTGGGCACCGCTGTGGTGTGATCATACTACTCTTCTGCACATTTTTGTGCAGATCCCAGGTTTTGGCATAGCCGGCCGAGTGATTGATAGTAGTGAGGTTACTGTTGTGGATACTTAAGGTAAAACCGTTTCAGCATTCGCGGTTTCGAAGTCACCATCTTATATTTTATTTACACTGTTGTACTTATTTCTCAACAGTGATATCTTTAGGAGTTTAGTGTAAATTTCTTAAAATCTTATGACTTGTACTTCCGAGTTTTGGGATATAAAATGTGTAAAGAATTATTTATTTCAGAAAGGTATTAGATTCTATTTATTATTGTTGTTATTCCTGAATATTAGGCTTACCTAGTCCTTAAGACTAGGTGCCATCACGATACCCAATGGAGGGAAATTTCGGTCGTGACAAGTTGGTATCATAGCCCTAGGTTCATAGGTTCTACGAGTCATAAGCGAGTTCAGTAGAGCCTTGCGGATCGGTACGGAGACGTCTGTACTTATCTTCGAGAGACTACAGAACTATTAGGATAACTTCATTTCCATCTTCCTATCGTGCGAGTTCATTGATCTTGAAGTTTGAAATTTATCATTCCATTCTCTCAGAGATGGTGAGGATGCGAGCTGTAGATTCTTAGGATGTTACCCCCGGAGCAGATGCTGCCAGGGGTATCAGTCGACGAGGGGCACGTGCCACAGCTAGAGCACCTGCTAGAGCAGCCGTTGAGGAGCCGCCGACTGCTCCAGTTGGGGACCGGAGGCGCCTGTTGTTACACCCGGACATCAAGAGACCTTGACAAAGTTCTGGGATGTGATTGGTACTTTAACTCAGGCGAGATGGATTCCGGGTGCACCAGCTACTTCACAGGGCGGGGGAGGAGCTCAGACTCCTGTCGCCCATACTCTAGAGTAGCGAGATAAGGTTGGTCGGGTTCCTGGTGTCATGGTAGCACATCCTATGATCCTAGTTCCGCCCGTGGTTAGGGCAGCATCATCTGAGGAGGATAAACTTAGACTCGAGAGGTACAAGAAGTACAACCCTCCTACCTTTAGTGGATTGGCGACAAATGATGCCCAGGGTTTCCTGGAGGAGTGTCACCACATTCTTCGTACTATGGGTATTGTGGAGATGAGCGGGGTTGCTTTCATTACGTTCCAGCTTAGGGGAGCAGCTTATAAGTAGTGGCGGGCATGTGAGTTGGGTAGCCCGGCTGAGTCAACTTCACTTGCATGGGTTCAACTTTCAGAGATGTTCTTGAGTAAACTTGTACCTCAGTCCCTCCGAGATGCATGGCGTGCGGAGTTTGAGCGGATGTGCCAGGGCACTATGTCAGTATCATAGTTTGCCGTCAGGTTCAGTGATTTTGCCAGGCATACACCTACTTTGGTTGCTATAGTTAGAGAGTGTGTTCGAAGATTCATAGAGGGCCTCAGGCATGATATTCGGTTTAGCATGGCTCAGAAGTTAGATTCGGATATTTCATTTCAGCAGGTGGTAGGGATTGCTCGCAGAGTTGAGGGTATGCTGGATCGTGAGAGAGATGACAGGTGGGACTATGATAGAGATGTCAGGCGAGATCAGGAGAGATAGGGCAGAGAGGTGAGGAGGCCTCGTGGGCCGGACAGATTTGCTAGTCTTTATTATGGAGGCAGGGTACGACACGGTAGAGATTTTATGGGTAAGCCAGTTCAGTTTGTATTGCCAGCTTCGCATGGGGTTTCAGGCACTCATGTGTTTTGTATAGTAGGCTGGAGGCCATTGTCCCAGATGTTATAGTACATGTATGTTTTGTTTTGTTACAGAGGGGAACCAATTGTATTTGATTATAGCTCTGCTGGTCAGGACGAGTTCCCTCACTGTTGTTTTGTTTATGAGTAAGTTTCATGCTTACCACTCTACTTTTGTGTTTGCTCCTTTTGGGAGATTCTGTGAGTAGTAGCCCATGTCTATTGTTTGTCTCTTTTCAGTATTGAGAGATATGAGACCAGCAGTAAATTCCTATTTTCCAGTACGGTAAGTTTGATGTGATTCCTGAGTATTTTTGTTTACGAGTTGTTATTTTGATACTCCCTCGAGATGTGAGATCATCTAGCATTATGATTTTTATCAGCTGAGATGATATAGTGGAGGAATTTCAATTGGCATGATATATTTTCGATATGTGATTCAGATTTGAGGGCGAGGTCCTCGTGATATTTGTGATCCGATATGTTTGGACCGGTCTGAGTACCGCAGTGGAAATTGTATCAGGATGGTATCCTTGTGATTTGTTCATATGCTTTAGTTTTATGTTGTTGTGTAAGTTAGCATTGATATAGAGTCGTGCATGTCGGTCTTTTTTGATAGTTTCCTTATGTGTTTCTCCTGTCATATTGAGTCATTTTCATTTTGTGCTCCTTAAGTTTTATCTTGCGGGGTGTGTGCCCGGTGGTGTTAGTTGTGGCTTGGTGATTTGGGTGTCAAGGTTATGAAGTCGTCGCGTCTCTTGCTTTATTATCAGTGTGATGGAGGTTGGGAATATAGTGCTACCGGATATGAGGCTAATTGCCAATGCTGAGTTGATTTCGGGCAGCCATTGCGACCCAAGTGTTGTGATGAGCCTATGTGTGATGTGTCGTATTGTGTGGTCATGCCTTATGGGTATAGTCATGAGTTAATGCAGCTGGCTGGGGCTAATGTGGGGTGTGGATTTAGAATCGGGCAATTTGGAAAAGAGTAGAAGGTGAGAAATTGAGGTTTGAGGCTTAATGGTAGTAATTGGAAAGCTAAATTGCGGTTGTGGTGGTGTTGTCAGTCTTATGTAGATTGGGGTGACGTGGGATCACCCGCGGGTGTGTGTTGGAAAATGCACAATCAGTGATTTGATGAGTTCAAGGTAAATCTTAGCACGTTCGAGGACAAACGTTTGTTCAAGAGGGGGAGATTGTGATGACCCAAAAATGTCATCCCGTATATTCTATCTTATTCAGCATTTCGAGGTCGTGAAAACCTCCTTCTATCTCACCTCGATTTGCATGCCTAAGCCTTTATGTCAAAAATTGATAAAAATGAAAAATTTTGTAATGAAAATTTGAATAAAGTTGACTTCAGTCAACGTTTTTGGTAAATGGACTCAGACCCATGATTTGACGGTCCCGGAGGGTCCGTAGAAAAATATGGGACTTGGGAGTATGCCCGGAATCGAATTTCGAGGTCCCAAGTCCGAGAAATGAATTTTTAAAGAAAATTATTTTCTGAAAAATATAAAAGTTTTTGAAAATGAAATTTGAGGGGAAACCTGTGATATCGAGCATGTATTATGATTCCGAAGCCCGGTACAGGTTCGATTTATCTGTGAAATTTGGTAAGAAACGGACTTAGTTTGACGTGATTCGGACCTTAAATGCAAAACTTAATATTTATAGAAGTTTGACGAATTTTCATGGATTTTTAGTTTAATTCATCGTGTTAGTGTTGTTTTATGTGGTTTGAAACCTCGAGCGAGTCCGTGTTAGGGTATATGACTTGGGTGTGTGGTTAGACGGGGTCCCGGGGGGCCTCGGGTACGTTTAGGATGCTCATCGGGTGTTTTCAGAAGTTGGGAGACAGTTGAACCATTGCTAGTTCTGGTGTCTCGTACCTGCAATGGACCTTCCGTAGGTGCGGACATGCAGGTGCGGCGAGGAGTTCGCAGGTGCGGAACTTAGCCCAAACCCCCAAATCCTCGTAGGTGTAGTTAGTTTTCGCAGGTGTGGAGCCGTGGGTGCAGCCATTTGACTGCAGGTGCGACCCCATACTTTTTAGTGGGTTTTCGCACCTGATGGTAGTTCCGCAGGTGCAGGACCGCAAGTGCGGTCCCAGGGACGCAAATGCGGAATTGCTGGCCAGAAAAAGGGCAGAACCGAGGGTTTATGTTATTTTCACCATTTTTGATTTGGGGAGCTCAAGGGAGGAGATTTTGGAGGCTTCTGCACCTGGGTAATTTGGGTAAGTGATTTCTATCCATTATAGCCAATTTCCATGTTTCCAATCTTAAATCCAACCTTTAATTTCGAAACTTTTGGGTAGAAAATAAGATAAACTTCATAGATCGAATTATTGAGTTTTGATTGGGTTTTTGACCTTCGATTTAAGAGATTTTCATATGTTTAGACTTGTGAGTGAATGGGTGTCTGGAAAATATAAATTTTACCAGAATCCGAGACGTGGGCCCGGGGAACGTTTTGGGCAGTTATCCTAATTTCGCGTCTGAACTTCAAATTTATTTGTTAAACTAGTTGCTTGTAGTATTATTTACACAATGCTATTGATTTGAGTAGATTTGGACCATTGGGAGTTGGATACCCGTGGCAAGAACGTGATTTCAAGTTTGTTTTGTGCGGTCGAGGTAAGCATCTTGCCTAACCTTGTGTGGGAGAATTACCCCTTAGGATTTGAATCTTCTATGTTGATTGTAGTCCGTGTACGCGAGGTGACAAGCGCATGCTCGGACTTATTTGTGGAAAGTTGACCCTTTTAGAATCTTAGATCCTTATATTCGCCGAGTATGAAGTGTCCTTAGCATGATTGAATTTCCTAATTTCTTGTGTCATCTTTATTTGCCTAAATGTGGAAGTTCTTACTTTTGGATTTACTCCTACTACCTACTTGGCTCCTAATTGACTTATCTGAAGGTTTTATTTCCTTTAATGTCATGGTATATCTTCTTAAGTGCGTATCTCAAATTTGCAATTATCTTAATCTCAACCTATTATTGTTTTGGTCTTAAATGAAGTTATGATTATTCTCTATTGCTTGTCCTTAAGTGGAAATTGTTGAATATTCTCATACTTGCTCAACCTTAAAGGAAGTTTAGACATACTATACCTTCGTGACTTTCCTTATATGGAGTTATCGGATTTGTGTTGATTTCTTGTTGTTGACCCGTGTAATTAGGTGTGGCTGTTACATGGTATTTTCCTTCCTTGTGGAGTGTTTTCTTAATATCCCTAGCTCTCCTTATTATGTTTATTTCTCGTGAACTAGTTTTGCCTATCTTGTGATCAAAGGTTATTGAGTTGATGTATTAATTGTATTCCGAATTGTTGCCCGTGTTGTTGTTCTTGTTGAACTAGTTGTGGTGACGCATGAGGTTTCTGCCGTGCGGTTGTTGATATGGGGATTTGCACGAGGTTTCTGTCGTCCCGTGTTTACTACTGATATTGCACATGCGACGTGATAAGGCGGGATACAAGTTTGAGTGTTACGCATGTGGCGTGAAAAGGTGGGAACATGTTTATGCACATATGGCGAAACAAGGCGGGCATTACTTTAATATGGCACACGTGGCGTGACAAGGTGGGCTATGGCATGGATTGTTTGTGATAGTTGTGTTGGCCTGGGGGCATTCCTTGCTGCTGATATTGTGTACTGGAACACTTACCGTGTGAGTTCATTCGTGTGAAAATTTATGAGATGAAAATGTACGTGTTGCCTCTTTTGTTTTCCTTATGTCTATTGGTTGTTGAAATCATGTCAGGACACTTGCACAAGCATATACGTAGTTAAGGACCACTAATGGAGTCGGGACTCCTTGTTGTTTTACAACTGTATATACTCTTGTTGTGCTTACGGTATGGTTAGGAATGACCCAATTGGCACGTGAGTCGTCCGTGCAGTTAGTACTCGAATGATGGTGCAAGACACAAAGTGTTAGGGTTCGGATATCGGGACTCGTATATGGTGATTTGTACGATTTCGGAACTTCGTGGAGATGATTATGAATTTGATGTAGAAGTGGTTGAAGTTGTTAAGTCACTACATGCACGTGTTGTATATTTACATGCCGGGATTGTCTGTGTTTTATTAAGTCTTTGTGTTACTTAATGGTTTCCGCTGATACGTATTGTTTTCCTTCTTTATCGAATTCACTTTCTTGTTCGCTATATTGCGTAGCCTTTATGTATATCATTACTTCCCTAATTTCTATACTGATACTTGTTCAGTTTTTATTAGACGAGTGGGTGTCTTGACTAGTCCTTGTCACTACTTCACCGAGGTTAGCCTTGATACCTACTAGGCACCGTTGTGGGTTGCTCATACTACTCTTCTGCACATTTTTGTGCAGATCCTAGGTTTTCGCATAGCCGACCGAGTGATTGATAGTAGCGTTGTTGCTGTTGTGGAGACTCAAGTAAAACCATTTCAGCATTCGCGGTTTCGGAGTCACCATATTATATTTTGTTTACACTGTTGTTCTTATTTCTGAACAGTGGTATTTTTAGGAGTTTAGTGTAAATTCTTAAAAGCTTATGACTTGTACTTCCGGGTTGTGAGAATCGGTCATTTTCAGGAATACCACTGAAATTTACTTTCGGGTGTTGGGAGTTTAGCTTTACTTTATGTGTTATGACTTGCGCATGTAGTCATTTTTGATTTTCGAGCAGTTCGGAGGTAATTTCGAAGAATAATTCTTAAACGGTTTGACTTTTGCATAAACAGCCTCGAAATCAGGATTTGAAGGTTGCTATAGTTTTTTAAGGCGATTTAAGACTTGGTAATATGTTCGGGTTGAGTACCGGATGGTTCGGGAAAGATTCAACGGTTATGATCCAAAGTTGAATTTTTTTAAGGTTTGAATTAGCTAAGTTTGACTTATAGTGGACTTGGGTGGTTTCAGACTCCAGGAAAAGATTCAAGACCTTGGATAGGTTCATTTAGTTGGTTGAAACTTGTGAGTGAAATTTGGTCGAAATCAGGAATGTCCAAGTATGATTCGGACGGTTCGGTGATGTTTGATGATTTAAAAGCTAAAACAAAGATTTTGATTGTTGATTCATGGTTTTGGTGTTGTTCATGGAATTTTGAGCCTTTGGATAAGTTTGAAAAAGGTATGGGGACTTGTTGGTGTGATTGGACGGGGCCACGAGGGCCTCGGGTGTATTTCGGGATGGTTTTAGACCATTTGCCTTTGTTTTGTGATTGATGGTTTCTAGTGTCAGGGGTGTGTATCGCGATCTTAGAGAAGGAACTGTGATCGTGGAGTGTTGTACAGAGTTGGGAAGAATATTTTTCCTCATGATCGCAGTTGGGGGCTCGCGATCACGGTGCTTAATCTGGGTATTTTTCACAGTAGCGTGGTGAGGATCGTGAACACGGTCTGGTCTGGAAGAAAAACTAAAAATGATATTTTTGGATTTTGATCACAAAATTGAATTGGGAATATATTATATATTTGAGTTGTGGTTCTACGAATAATATTTATATTGAGAGTTTTCGGAATTCGGGCGCGTGGGCCCAGTAGTTGACTTTGTTGATTTTTCATATGTAGTTGGGAATTGTTTCTAATTGTTAAATTATGAGTCTTTGAGTGTATTATGATTGGTTTGAAAATTCTTGCGGCTAGATTCGGATCGTTTGGCATTGGTTAGAGGTGGTAGGGAGGCAATGGAGTCGGTTGTCGGATTTTGGAGTGAGGTAAGTCTCATATCTAATCTTATAACAGGAATTTATCACGTAGGTGCTATATTTGCTCTGTGCTACGTGTTATAAGAGCTAACCATGTATGAGCTGATGAGTGTCTTTGTGTATGCTAGATTATTGATCATGTTCGGGTAGACTTAGACTCACACTATGTTTTAACCGTAATACGTGAGTTATCCTTGTCTGTTTAAATGCTTTAATTTGCTTTTTATCCTGAGAATAGACTTTCATATAATATTGGTCTTGCTATTTAGATACTTGACGAGCTACTTGATTAGTAATGGTAATTATACTTTCTTTTTATGGATTTCTTTCGTGTTCTACATATTCATCCAAAAAGTTTTATTGACTTTCATAACTCACACGTATATTCGTGAGTAGGGCCAGTGACCCATCAAATTTTTCAGATTCGTATGGGATCGGATCATTCCCCTCGGCAGTACTATGTACCACACTCTGGGATCAGGTCGTTTGCCTCGATAGTATTATGTAATATATTATTATGGGATTGGACCAATCGCCTTGGTAGTACTTATAACACTTTTTTTTGGAATTGGATCATTCGACTTGACAGTATCATGTAATATATTCTTATGGGATCGAGTCGTACTCCACGACAGGATATTGTAGCACCACTCTTACGGGATCGGGCCATACGACACAGAAGGATATTGTACTACCACTCTTATAGGATTGGGTCGTTCGCCTCAACAAAATTATGCGTAATAGTGGGTAAGGAGTCAGCGTACTTATGAGTCCTTCTGACTTGAGATGTGACATTGTATCTGGTGTTGACCATTATGTTTTCCATTCGAGGTAGTACCCGGTATTAAAGGACTTCGTATCTACTCTTCTATTGCGGATCGTGTGGTGCACATATATCTGTTTCGTTGCTTTTACCTGCTACGCCTCATACCTATCTACTGTTATTATACTTTGATTATTGGACCACTAGTAAGAATCGATGTCGACCCCTCGTCACTACTTCTTCGATGTTAGGCTAGATGCTTACTAGGTACGCATTAATTTACGTACTCATACTACACTTATTGCACTAATTTTGTGGGTACTAAGACATGCACATTTTGTGGTCATCTTAGCGCATAGGCACAGCTGCTAAGGAGGCATTGTGATGAGTTGCATTCCATGTCTCAATTTGCAGCACATAGAGTCCTCTTCTTATTCATTTACTATAATCATGTCCATCTTATATTCCAGACATATGTTGTATTAGTATTGTACTACATAGTAGACGCTCATGCACTTGTGACACCGGATTTTTGGGATTTAGATTCTCGTTCTTTCTTGTCTTTCTGTGGTGATATTTAAATTTATATTTCGACCACGTTTGAACATTTAATAATATATAAGTATTTTTCTATAAATATAGAGAAATTCTGCTTATTTATTTCATCACTTGTTACAAAATGTGTTATGGACTATCTATTGACATGTTGTTGTTGGCTTGCCTAACGGTAGCATTGGGCACCATCACATCATATAGTGGGATTTGGATCGTGATAGCTTGATATCAGAGCACTAAGTTCAATTAGGTCTCACGAGTAAGTCTAGTAGAGTCTTGTGGATCGGTGGAGACCTCTGTACTTACCTTCGAGAGGTTACAAGGCTGTTAAGAGAACTTCCCTTTCTTGATTCTTTGTCGTGTAATTTGATTTTCCTGCAGCTCATGTTTTCAGTTCCTTCCTACTCATTCATACGCGATGCCGAGCATTCGATATAAATTAGGCACTCAGTAGTACTCTACTCATTCATTACCTCATGGAAGGGTGTTCGATCATTTCAGCCTGTGTTGGTGTTGCCCATGGTTTCAGGGCTATGCACAATGCATTGTGATGTTTCATGTGCTATTATCATGCAGTGCTGGTGTGAATGGCAGAGTATTTGATTATGTATCACGATAGTGGATGCGTTAGGAGGAGGATTATTCAGTTTTTGATTGGAAGATTCGGTATTTTGCTGACGGAGTTGCAAGATTGGATATTTTCGAACTTATTGGAATTCCTGTTGGTGTTGTGGTGTGGTCGTCCTTGTTTGAACACATTAAGGCTCGTCAGTATGATGGTCTTCATTTTCTTGCCTTTGGGGATATGGTGTTGTGAAGTGGTACCTATGAAGTGGTTATCGGAGATGACAGTGTGTTGCCACTTCATGGTCCAATCAGCATTTTCAGTGTTGATGGTTCAAGGGAAATATTCCTTGAGGTGGCTTCTATACTTAGGAAGTTTGAATGTGACGAAATGAGTTAGCTTGTAATGTTCAGGAACATGAATGCTCGATTATCATTTTGGGATACAATATGGCTTCGAGTTTGTTACAACCCATGTTTTCGTATGTGAAAGAATGCCATAAGTATATTGATGAAAGCTCGGAAATGAGATGTTACATTCTGCATTTTCATACGTTAAAGTTTCGTCATAGGTTAAACGATGTAAATTCGGGAATGAGATTATTTTCGAATTATAATTATTATGCTCTTTCAAACAAGTGATGAGTAAATTCGTGAAGGTAAGAGGGTAAGCAAATCGAAGAAAATGAATTTCGTCGAAGTTTGTCATTTTGGGATAAAATACAGCCCCAACTAAGATACCTGATATTTATGGACTAGTACCATACAAGGTATCACATGACCATGATATTGAGGTACATAAAGTGTGGTAAAAGTAATTAGTATTTTAAGTAATTTTAGATAATTTTTAATTATGTGAGTAATTGGTTAATTACTGGGTAATGTGATATTACCCAATTAATTAAGGAATTAAGTGGTTACTTGTTGGATAAGGATTAATAATTAGTGTGGCAGCATGTGTAATGTTCTCATCAAGCATAATGTGAACTAATATGTCATGAAGATAAGTGGAACCTTTAGAGGCCCTCTTGGATAAGTCATAAAAGGCTTCATAAAATTCAACAAAAGACTTGTAACGTTATGATCAAAATTCACAAATAAAAATGCTCACCTCCTCCCATTTTCCAAGTAATGATCTCCAGCAATAAAATTTCATCAAAGAACATATGTGATAGTAACCTGAGCTGCTTCAACAAGAATACCATACAGATTTTTCCCTACTTCAATCTGTCGTTACATGTTTGGGCAATTAAAGTATGTTAGGAGTGTCAAGAGAATCGGCTCCGGTATGTTAAGGATATTTCTTCTTTCCTTTTGGCATGATCCATACAACACAAACAAAATGAGTAAATGCACAATTTCCATAAATGACTCAGTTCATAGAAGTATTAGAGGTACCTATGTTTTTGAATTCCCATATGTCTTATTATTCTATCGTCTGTTCATGGGTCTCAGAAAATGCGTAAGTTGATAAAGTTTATTTCATGATATTAATCAGAGGTATAATGGTCTTATGACGTTCCAAGAAATTTTATTGACGTACTTCTCATGCATTGCATTCATTTATACGTGTATATTGACCTATGACCATTATATATATATATATATATGTATATATATATATATATGGGATATGGGAAAAGGTTACGACGTTATATACGCACCACTACCAAATCAACTGGTATACGTTGATGATTTTGCCCACATTGGCCGAGATGATATGATGGGATGCCCTCAGCGGCTTGATGATGTTATGAGCACATGTACCTATGCACGACATGACATTCATACGCATATGCATGACACAATAAGTATTTCATGATTTGCAGACCATGTTTCTCGCATGTATATTATTTAATGATTTTCATTTCTTACATACTCGGTACCTTATTTGTACTGACGTCCCCTTTTCCTGGGGATGCTGTGTTTCATGCACGCAGGTCCCGATAGACAGGTTGAGAGTCCTCAAAGTAGGCTATCAGCTCAGCGAAAGATGTTGGTACGCTCCATTTTCTCCGGAGTTTCTTGTTTGGTCAATATGATTTAGACGTGTATTGTTTGGTATGGCGGGGCCCTGTCCCGACCTTTATGATAAGTATGTTCTCCTAGAGGCTTGTAGACAGATGTCATATATACGGATACTTGTATGGCCTTGTCGGCCTATATTTTTAAGTATATAATGTATCACATTGGCCTTATAGGCCCGTATGTCACATGTATGAGTTTCTATATCATGTTGAGTAGTTCTATGTCGGGTTTCCATCACCAGGGAAAAGCGAACTCGATGTTACATACCCGAGGATACTCTCACATTCAGCGAAAAGGACATTGAGACCCTGTCTCAGCCTCCTAATGACATTTTGGTAATTTCTTTTCTTTTGAATAAATTTCAAATTAAACGTGTGCTCGTTGATCCAGGTAGCTCGACCAACATAATCAGGACGAGGGTGGTAGAACAACTTAGGCTTCTCGACCAGATCGTTCCCGCCTCTCGAGTCCTCAATGGATTCACTATGGAGAGCGAGACAACTAAGGGAGAGATCACCTTCCCGGTCAACGTGGCAGGTACAACCCAAGATACCAAGTTTCATGTCATCGAAGGTGACATGAGGTACAATGTCTTACTCGGGAGGCCGTGGATACATTGTATGAAAGCAATGTCGTCAACCCTTCATCAAATAATGGAATTTCCAACGGAGGACGGAATAAAAACAGTATACAAGGAACAACATGCAGCAAGAGAGATGTTCACAGTACACGATGTGGCACGACATCGACACCTTATGCATCGAAGGAGTCAAAGGACAAGCAAATAGCCAAGTAGCAACCACAAACGATATTCCCGGCTGCACCCGGATGGACGAATAAAGGACTGTGTCGCGTCCTTGGTACGAACAATTAAAACATATCGAGGCTCGAATGCTACAACGGTTAAGGTACAACCCTTTCCCTTTCTTATTTACGTTTTATACTAACTCATGTGCATGTGTTCGATTGACAGGAATCGATGCACCCTCCATCTCGATGACCTTAGGTTTTAAAGCATGTGTTGCGCTCTTTTTCCCTTAGATCGGATTTTATCCCAAATGGTTTTGCCGACGAGGTTTTTAACGAGGAAATATCCATATGCTACCTAAGGAGAACTCATCAAGTATTCAAGGCCTCTCTTCAGTCAACCTCAAATACTGGGGGGCATCCCCCTAGGAGATCACCTCCTCGAAGAAACTGAAATATGCCAAAAAGGGTCTAGATAGGAGAATGATGTATCGGACCAAACGGTCAAATGAACCGTGTTCGCATAGAATAATCGAACCCTAGATAGCAAAAACATGTATGCTTGTACCAAGTAATCGAAGGAGTACATATTATCATCAAAACACTTTATGTTGCAAAGAAGTTTGCTATTTTCATAAGAAACGGCTCCAGGGCCAAGAACTCCCGAACATTCGGGGACTGTCATCGACAACCAGCTCATCGAGCCACCAACCTCGAGCTCATAAGCCCTCCATGAGGCAACATCTCGTAAGCCCTCCATGAGGCAACATCTCGTAAGCCCTCTATGAGGCAACATCTCGTATGACCTCCATGAGTCAATATCCCGTAAGATCTCCATGAGGCAACATCTCGTAAGCCCTCCATGAGGCAACATCTTGTAAGCCCTCCATAAGGCAACATCTTGTAATCCCTCCATGCGGCAGCATCAAATTTGTAAGATCTCAACAAGGGATGCCCAAATTTGTAAGACCTTAAAAAGGCATAATTCCGATATTAAAGTCAAGGCTATATATTCGAACTTGTAAGACCCCTAAAAAGTCATATCCTCGATATAGATGCCGAGATTACCTCACTTGGGGACTAAAAGTCTACGGCCAAAACATAAAGAGCTTCGATCATATCTGCTCCAAACAATGCATAAGAGCATAAGGGCCAACCTAAAAAGCCTCCGGATCAATCTAAATATCCTCAGGTCCGATCTGAAAAACCTAAGGGTCGACGAGCCCGAGTCAAAATCTGACTTGAGGACTGAGCCCTAAATGGTTAACTATTAGGTATTACCAAATGCTCATCAAGCACAATACCCCAAGGGTTTCATTTCGAAGTCCAACTTATCGGAGTAATTATCGTCATCATCAAGATTCAGAACAAAAACAAAGACACAAACAAGTGGAAATTTGTACAAAGGGAAAACCGAAAGGTTTCATTTTATATATGTAATGATACAAAGACACATTTACAATGCTCTCTGAGATCCCTATGCAAGGAATCAAGAAAGAAAAAGCCTAGTTTACTCTCGGGGACTTAGTCTTTCTTCCCCACGGGGACTATAGATCCATCGACATCCTGGGGACCGGCTCCCTCATCGGCCTCTTCCTCACCGTCTTCGGCATCGGAAACAAGGAACTTCGCTCATCCACCTTGGCCTGCTCTATCTCCTCCAAGAGGTCGAAGCCCCTAGCATGGATCTCCTCAAGGGTTTCCCTCGGGATTTGCATCGGGCATAATCATTTATCAGTCTCTCTTGATCGGAAGACTCCCCCAACTTCATACGAGGCTCGACGGCATCTTTCAGATAGATGGCAACCTTCTGATCGGCTTTTCTTGAACCTCCTCGGCTTCGGCTTGAGCGTCCACAACCTCGGCCTTCATCTTCAAAAGGTCTGTCCCAAGCTTGGTAATCTTGCTCGTCTGAACCGAGTTGCTTCCTCGAGCATTATGAAGTTGTATCTCGAGGGCGGAGGCCTTAGCCAAAGCTTTCCTTTCAGCCGTAACATGAGCACCTATCAGTGCGTTCAACTCGTTACTTTCGAAATTGGCCTGACCAATTTCACCCCAAAGGCATTCCAGCACCTCTGTTTTTCTCTGCAACTGAGATGACGAAACATTAGTTTTCGAAAATGGAAAATGAAGCCGATATTCCCTCAATATGAAAGTTACATGCTTCTCGAGATGGACCTCGTAATTTTGACTTCGATTCATCTTCGATCGAAGGTGTGTCAACTCTCTTGTCTTCTTATCACAAATAAGCCTAAGAGATTTCTCCCCGTCCAAGGCTTTCCGCAACTTAGCCTCACAGCGAAGTAGCTCAGACTTGAGCTTGTCAAAGGCCTGTGGGAAGGAAGGCCCAGTTAGTAGGATAAAAATACGAAGTTTAGAAAGCTAAAAGATTACCGAGGCTCACCCACCGAGCCTCCTCGAATGTTGAGCGCGCATCTATTGGTCTGGTCTCATCGGCCCCAGTTGAACCGCCCTGAACATCCTTCGAAGTACCTTCGAAGAATGAAGAATATGGTGGCGAAGGAGCTTCGCTCATCCCCTCCCGTGGAACCTGTCCCCCGAGTTGAGCAGGCCCAGCTACCTCGGGAGACCTCTTGATCCTAGCCTTCGATGTAGTGCCGTCCTTTTCGGTCACATTGCCTCTTGTATGATGTCGGATAGATGCGAGAACTTCCTCGATGGTTGCACCTTCTTTGTGCCTCTGGGTAGGCCCTACCTCACTTTCAACATCCTCGTCCACCGAGGATCCTTTCCTTTTATTACCTTGACTTGGCTCCGAAGCCAAAGGTCTCTCCTTCTCTCCAAGAGAGCATGGTCTCACTTCAGAAAACTAACCTATACCTGCAACAAAGAAATTAACAAACATAATGAGGGGTATTCCTTGAGAAAGGAACCATACAACACATACCATGGTGTTTTGCTTCCCATCTTCCCTTTGATAGATCTTACCACTTGCGTTCATCATAGGTTGAACAAGCTGCTAGTTTTCGAGTCTAATCTGCTAGGTCGGGGACCTCGTATAGCAGTCACGAGATCGCTGCAGAGAAAGAAATAAGACATTCTTACGGGGTCCGACTCCACTAAGAACAACAAATGGAAAAGTACAGCGTATCACTTACGTGTAAAATTCCATTTCTCAGGAAACAGAAGGAACTCCGCAGGAATAATGTCAACAGTCCTCACTCGCACAAGTCGAATCATCCACCCTCCGGTCCCCATCGTCATCATCACTGGCGATAAAGGTCCTGGTGGATCAACGTCGTAGTGTAGACCTCGGTAATGTAAAGGCCGATACAGTCTGATGAGGTGGCTGAGGGTAAACTCGAGCTCGGCCTTCTTCGCAAAGAATCTTATCATCAACACTATCCGCCAGAACAACGGGTGGACCTGAGCCAAGGTAACTCGAGCATGACTCGGTCGAGGGGGCCCATCGTAAAGGGGTAGGTGTATGCATTCAAAAACTTCTCTACATGGGCCATGATACCCTCTTCTCGAGAAAGTATTTGCAACATCACCTCTTCTCCCCATCCATAGTCTCTCCTCACATCCTTGAGGTGTCTCTCTTCTATTGATGAAATGAACCTCGATGCGTGTTCTCGATGACCTAAGATGTTGATAGGCCTCTCTAACGTAAAGTCCTTCCTCGAGACGAAGCAGTTTGAGGTTAGCTCGCCAAACATCGGCAGTGTACCACCGGCCGGGCGGGAAGCAGAGGTAGAGCTTCCCTCTTCCTGGTGAGAATATTTGGGCATGGCGGCCATGACTCGTGTGAGGATGAAAACTCGGGCGAAAGTTTCAAAGGAGAGGGATAACTTCATTGAAGTACCAGATTACCTGCTCGATGAAGTTAGCCACTTTCGAAGCATTAGCGCTTCGTCTTACTGTCATCATCTTCCTCTTTAGTACGAAGGCTTTCTGCAGCAGCTGAGGTCAAAATCGTGGCATCGGTCTTAGGCTTTAGAGCCCTAGGTTTCTTTGGTTTCGGACGTCTCCTTCTTCCTCTTTTTTCCCTCGGCAGGTTTTTGGCCTCTTCTTCACCAGGAGTAGGCGGTCTAAGTAAAACGGCTTCCCTGAGGCCTGGACAAACGTAAAATATGAGGTTTCTCGCCATGAAATCTTATCATACGAAATCTAGAAGTAACAGTGATGAAAGCATACCATAATTCTTGGCCTGCCATCGTGTCTTGGCCAAGTCACACCAAATGCGTTCATTATACGGAGATGCATGATCCAGGAGCTTAACCCATCCCGGAAGGTCCCATACTGCACCAGGGAACCACACGGTGGCTATGCAATCAGAAAAGAATCAAGTAAAAAGAAAAAGGGTCAGTTTAGAAGAAGAAAAAAGGAAATTCAGGTGATGAAACATGCTCGATATAGGGACACTTACGTCTCATGTTCCATTCCTTCGGGAATGGCATCTTCTCGGCGGGGATGAGGTTTGAGGTCCCGACTTGAAAAAATCGGCTCATCCATCCCCGGTCTTTGTCTTCGTCGATGCAGCAAAGAATGCTTTGGCAGATCGATGTTGCATCTTGACTAAGCCCCCTTGATAGAGACGAGGGATATATAATCTGATCAGATGATCGAGGGTGAAAGACATCCACATGACCATATTCAAGAAATATCTAATCATATAGACAATTCTCCAGAAAGAGGGATGAATTTGACCGAGCGTCACTCGATACTGACGATAGAAATAGAGGATCAAAGGGTCTATCGGTAGAGAAGAATAATTTACGGGGCCAAAAGTGAAAGGATACATATATACGCTGAGGAAGCCAACTTTGTGTGTAACTATGCTTTCCTCGAGTGAAGGTACTTTTACCGCCTCCCCCCAGCGGCAGTCTATTTTCACTTTCTTCACGTCGGTCACCACACTTATGTACCGAGACATGGGCTGGCATTGGCCCGGCGTCGAGGGTGGTTTATCACTTTTGAAATTGGAGGTTGTCTCGAAGGGACCAAAAATGCACTCCTCAATACGAGGAGGCGCTTTTGATTTTCCCTTAGACGGGCGTGACGAAGAAGTGATTCCCTCTTTTTGAGGGACCGTTATAGAAGTTTTGGCCATGGTATAACAAAATTCCAAAGCAAGAAAATGAAGAAGAGAAATCAGAAGAAGGATGAAAGCACAAAATTGTTAGCAAAGGTTTGAAGGCTTGAAGGTGTTGTAAAAGTTTGAAAGATGGAAAATGGAAGTATTTATAGGACTAATTCGAGCATGTTAGAGAAGCGGAAAGGTTGACCAGTAATAGTTCATGGGATTTTCAGAACCGTGCTAACACGACCACTGTGCAGTCTTTTTGTCACAACATTTAATGATCTCACGTGACTGACGTCATAATGAAGATATCGAAGAGGCAAGATCGTTTCTTATCATTTCATTCTAGGAAACGCAGGGACTATCTATGTACAGCCAAAATCGGGGAGTCCGATTTTAGGACCGTTATGGAACCCCATGACTGACCTCTAGGAGCCCGAAGTGGAACTCATTGTTTGATCCCGAGGATATCCCTCGAGGAAGCGCATCGAAGGCTCATTATGCTCGACCCCTCTGCAAAATAAATCAGTGACCATCGAGGAAAGACGGGAAATTCCTTAGGGCACGTAGTTAGATCTGACCATGTCTGCAAGAATGGTACAAGTCCATACCAAGCCATTAAATGACTGTACCAGTTGTATTTCTTTGTAATAATTACACATGTACTATGTTGAGATTCCCCCTCCTATATAAAGAGTATCTTGTCATTTTTTGGGACACATAAATATTGAATACAACAAGAACATTCTCTGTCTTCTTAACATACTCAACATTTGTTCTACGGATTTATTGTCTTTCATTAATTGTTCTTCATTTATTGTTCATTATTGATCATAAAGGGTTATCCTCTAAGCCCTCTGTACTGTTATTCCTCTATCAACCGTCCTCTATTAGGATTTATAGCTCGACCTCGAGGTCCTGCTTCGGCCAGCTCGAGACCCCGTTTAGTAACAACTTGGTTTGCATATCACTACTTTTCTTTAATTTTATCTTATTCTCCGATCTCATATTTAGCATCTATTGCCTAACAACTAGTATTAAAATAAATCAAATATTTTTAGAACCACAAAATCAATATAATTATCATTACCGTTTTCAAGGTAAACAATCATCGATTCATGGTTTTGATGTTATTCGTGGAGTTTCAAGCCTTTGGGTATGTTTGGATAAGGTGTAGGGACTTGCTAGTGCGATTGGATGGGATCCCGGGGGCCTTGGGTATGTTTAAGGATGATTTCTTAGGGGTGTATATCACGATCATGGAGAAGGACCCGCGATGCGGAGTGTTGCATAGAGCTGGGAAGTATTTATTCTTCTGTGCTTGATCTGGTTGTCCTTCGTGTACGCGTGTTACGGATCGAGAACGCGATGTGTTGTAGGGATGCCCTGGTTTGGAGGATTTTTCACCACGATCGTGTGGGAGTGTCTTCGATCACAGAAGATGAATTTCTGATGCTGAAGGATTGGCTTTTGCATTCGCGGAGCTGAGATCGCGTTCCCGTAGTGATCACGCTCAACTATGTCTAATAACAGATTAAACGGGCGTTGCAAATATAATCCGGGGTATTATGCCCAGAGTCGATCCCACGGGGAATTTA
>ML363372.1:0-18209 GCA_005239505.1 Nicotiana paniculata | reverse complement strand
TGGAATCATCAAAGATTTGACCTTTTTGAACTCTGTCTGTAACTCACTAGAGGCCCGGGAAACTAGGAGCATATAGCCGAGTAGCAGTCAGTAGGCGGAGAAGAAGTCAAAGGCGAATATCTCTTTGCCCCCCTCTTCAGTCAATGCTTTGGCCTTCGTCTCTTTTGCCCTTTTAATTAGTTTTTTGCATGTGAGTTATTATGTTAAATCAGTTAAATATTAATATGTACACAATTTGCATGCATATTTATATATTAAATTTGAACTAGTGTGATTATGTAGTGTTAGAAAAGTGATGTTAAACTACTCATCCCTAAGAACATTAATTAATCAAATTATTGGAAAGAAACTTTTTATGTAACTATGAAAATATTGATTAAGACAAAAATTTAGAGTGTGATAAAATCATGCAATTAAGTGTAAAAAGCAGCAATATCATGTAACAGCTGACGATAAAAGATACTTTAATTTTCTAATAGAATTTTTATGATGAAATAAGATAAATAACACATTCTTGGAATTTCTAAAAAAGAATAATAGAATCCGAGAACATTTGCATTCAAATCCTATCATTAGTTGACTTTTTTGTATATGCTAAAATCATGGACATATTTTTCAATCATTTCTTTATTCACCTAAGATTTCAGGGATATTTCTTTTTAATTTCGTACATAATTTAGTTGTCCCTAAATTTCAAAACTAATGAATTATTTTAAATAAAAGTTGATTTCAAGTATTAAATATTAAAAAATTATTATGGAAGGTATTATAGTTATATTAATATAAGGAAGTATAAATTTATATAAGGTCAAATCTTAATGAATATTAAAGTCCTACATATTAGGACTTTTTACATAGTTCAAATAAGAAAAGATTTAATAATAAATTTTAATTTTATTTTAAAGTTTTATTTTTTAGAAAATAATTGTAAAGACTATTTTGTTTAATGTGAATTCTATTTTATAAGGGTAAAAAGGCGAACAACATTTCGCCAAGGAGTTCGTACTTTTATATAATATAGATTTGTTCTATGAAGCAGTTCATTCATACTCAATTAAAGAGGACCACGTTCATTTATGCATTTATGTAATCATTGTAACTCTTCCTTTCATTTTCACATACATACAAATTACAATAAATGAATGAAAATAATAGCCTTGCAAACTATATTAGGCGTCTGTAATGGTTAAGTGAGTTTAATTAGTCACAATATCTACATGCCGTTCCTCAAGAATACATTGCTACATGTGCTATGTATAAAATTATGGTGTAAATGCGGTATAAAGCCGCAAAATTCTTACACTTCTCCGCATTTTTCAGGTGCTGAATTGTTCCATTTTTTACCTTCGATTTTTTTTTAGCTACATTCGTTACTCCAGCGTAGAACAATCTAAGACATCTTAAATATATAATCTCTCACATAGCAGAATGTATTTTATCCTCTCTTTTTTTAACTATCATTTTACATATTTTTCCTTATTTTAAACATTCACCTCTGTAATGCCTTGTGTCTCTTTGATTGTGTTGAAGAACTCAGCCATGGCAGAAGAGAGAAAAGATTTGGTGGAGAAGATACTCTATTTCTATGTATTGAAAATGCTAACTGTATATTGGAAGAGTATTGTACATGTCTAACTACTTCTACTATTTATAACAACCAATCAGCTAATTAACTAACTGAACTAACACTACTAATTACATTGTGTTAACTTAACTACCGGACCCCACATCTATTCTTTCTACACTCCCTCTCAAGCTGAGGGATGAAAATAGGTTTTTCATTCCCAGCTTGCTTACTAAGTAGTCGTGATGTGGACTGCATAGACTCTTAGTTAAAATGTCTGCCAATTGTTCTCTTGTGCCAACATGCTGAGTCTTGATCACACATATTAGGCAAAATCAGAAACCTTAATCACAAAATTAGGGATTCACATCAGAATATAACAAATAATTAAAGGACCTAGTAGAACAAACATGTTTTAGGCATAAGTGACGAAGGGTCAGAAACCCTAACAGCAAACATAGAGCAAAAATCACAAAATCACGCAGTGTACATGAAAGCAAAGTAGTCATACTAGAACAGGTAAAACATTATCGCAAAATAAACTCAGAATCACTGATTGAAACCAAAAATTTGAGGTTTTTATCAAAATGAATCAAACAAAAAGGGAAAAAGCTTAAATCACTCTTAAGCACGATGAAAATCATAAGATAATGTTAAGAAATCGAAAATAGAACTGTTTTGAAAAAGGTTTAAAAAACCCTAGTTCGAAAAAATGAAGAATCATTTAGGAAACTAAAAAATCTCTAAATAAAACATGGAAAAAACTCATAATATGTATAGATTTGTTACAGATCTAAAAGAATCAGAAGGTTAGAAGTTAGGGTTTCAAAGCGAGAACCCAGAGGGGAGAAGAAAACTCAAAAGTCACCGGTTTTAATCGGAAAGTGGTAAGATCTTACTCGGACGGCCATGGATGGCCGAAAAAAATGGAACGAGATCATAGGAGGCGAGTGAATCGCCTCTGGTTCACTTGAGGTCTTCAAAGGCAATGACACATGTTAAGGATGGAGCCATGAGGCTGTGGGTGGTGAAACCACCATGTTTTTCCGGCAAGGCGACGGTCGGAGAAGAGGAAGATAGGCTCAGCAGGTGGAGCGTTTAGAGAGAGATGAGTCGGCGGAGTGAGGGAGTGAAAATGAGAGAGGGGGAGGGTAGTCTTTAGATTTAATTATGGAAGGGATTATCTAGACCGTTGATCAGATTTGATCAACGGTCGAGATTGCATCAGGGTTGGGCCGGGTAGTATATATAGGAATTGGGCTTGATCTATTGGGTTATTTCAATTGAGTTAGGGATTAGGCCAATTTTAGGCTAAAATTCAAATAATGGTGGCTAATTGTTAAATACCCACTTAAATTAACTAAAACAATTTACAAAAATAGCTGATAATTATGAAAAAATGAAATTGATGCTTAGATAAATTAAAAATGATTAATTAGTATTTAAAATATAAAATGACTAATTATTGGATAAAAAATAGTATAAAACATGCGATTAGGCTATAATTGCAAAGTTATTGCAATTGTAGCCAAAGAGTGCCAATTTGGCTAATCGTGAAATAATTTGGTCTTAATAGGACCAAAAATAATACATTAAATCAAGAAAGGTTTTTGAAATCATTTGTAATGCGATTTTGTAATTAATTATTGGAAATACAATGCTGGATAAATTAATACAAATATAGAAAAATACCAATTGCTATGAAAGCATGATTTTGAAGGTATATATGCAATTAAAAAATATTTTGAGGAAAAATTAGGTATCAACAGCTGCCCTTTTTTACCCGAGAAGGATGGAAGAGTTGTCGGGTAAAGACATGATGGCCAATTTGACCGAGCGAAGCGGTTTGAAGAGGTTTAGGCCGCACCCTGGTTTGTGAGCTGCCTACATATCCCTGGTTTTACAGGAATCAGGCCGTATGTAGTTCAGGAGCCACCGACGAAGTATACCGAAGAAGTTTTATTAGGATGAATGCAAGGTGAAAGGTTGAGTGAACAAGCGGCTTATGGGGTAGTTAGGAGAACTGGGGCGGGAACGCGCCTGCCATGATGGTTGTTGCTTGCCGGGTTACCTGCAAATGAGTAATACAAGCATATCTTGGGTAATTTAAACATGATGCAAATTCCCGTTGGACTATGAATGCTGTCTTTGGACGGTTAAGGATGACGTCTTTAGACCATGATGTCCCGGGCCATGAAGATGGTGCCTCCCNATGATGCTGACAAGGCAGAGCTTAGCCTTGCGAATTAAAGAGGCAGAGCTTAGCCCAAAAGGAAAGCACAGTAAATAATGCTAGAGGCATTGGTTGCTTTTGAGAAGTAAATGGAGGTAGTGTTTAGCCTCAGAAGGAAGAATTGTATCCTTATGCAATATGCGCAGATGGAGACAACGTTTCATCTCAGAAGGCAGAAAGGTAGCCTTATGCAACATGCGAATGCAGATGGAGATATAGTTTAACCTCGGAAGGCAGAAAGATGGCCTTACGCAATATGCTAATGCAGATGGAGGTAGCGTTTAACCTCGGAAGACAGAAAGGTAGCCTTATACAATATGTGAATGTAGATGGAGGTAGCGTTTAACCTCGGAAGGCAGAATGGTAGCCTTATGCAATATGCGAATGCAGATGGAGGTAGCGTTTAACCTCAGAAGGAATAAAGGTAGCCTTATGCCCTATGCGAATGCAGATGGAGGCATCGTTTAACCTCGGAAGGCAGAAAGGTAGCCTTAGCAAGATTTAAGGAAGGACAACAGAAATTCTTAGCAGGTGTTAAATTGTGATAATGAAGCATCGTTTGTGCTGATAATAAATGTTGGCATGACGAGTTCGAGGAACGATGTCTGTCTTTTGAGCGGATAATATGTTTTGGGGCTTTTGCAATTTTGTGCCTGCATCCAAAGAAAGATCGTGAGTTTTGTAAAGGGGAAAGGTTAGTTCACATTCCTACTGGATATGCTTGGCTCGTTTGCTTGATCGTGATGATACTGTCCGTATCATTGGGGTAGCGTTCGCTAAACAAACATGCTTCAGAAAAAACAAATATGCATGATTTTGTAATATATAATCTAAAATAGTTTTTTTAGATGAACCGACGACATGACACAACTTGATACATTGTGACTTATTCTGCTGCGGAATTTTGAGGGTCCTCCTCAAAATTCTGTCCCATTTGGCTGGGTGAATGCTTGTGGACTTCTACTCGCTTCGGAATTTCGAGGGCACTCCTCAAAATTCTGCCCCATTTTCCAATTGCGGGAAAATATAGATTTTTATTGAATTGTTATCGAACCCATAGAACTGCCTACGTATCCCCTCTTAAGCGGGAATCAGGTCAGGCATAGTTCAATTTACATCACTGAGAAAGCATAAAGATTACACATAGTAGCGCTTGACTGCATTTGAATTGATCGGTTTCGGCCAAACTTCTCCGTCCATTTTTTCAAGTATGAGTGCTCCTCCTGTCAGCACTCTATGAACCATGTACGAACCTTGCCAGTTGAGAGAGAACTTCCCCTAGGCTTCATCTTGATGCGGAAAGATTTTCTTTAACACCAGTTTCCCTGGTGTGAATCGTCTCGGCTTGACTTTCTTGTTGAAGGCCCTGGCCATTCTGTTCTGATATAGTTGACCATGACATCCTGCATTCATTATATTCCCGTCTATGAGGGCTAGTTGCTCATAACAACTTCTTACCCACTCTGCATCGCTGAGCTCAGCTTCCTGTATAATTCTTAGAGATGGAATCTCTACTTCGGCAGGAATTACAGCCTCTGTACCATAAACTAGCATATAGGGAGTTGCCCCTGTTGATGTGCGAACATTGGTGCAGTATCCCAATAAGGTGAATGATAACTTTTCATGCCACTGCTTTTGCCTTTCTATCATCTTCCTTAGTATCTTCTTGATGTTTTTGTTAGCGGCCTCTACGACTCCATTCATCTAAGGTCTGTATGCTGTGGAATTCTTGTGTTTGATCTTGAAAGTTTCACACATAGGTTTCATCAAGTCACTATTGAGATTATAACCATTGTCGGTGATGATTGACTCTGGAACTCCGAACCGACAAACAATACGGTTGCGGACAAAGTCGGCCACGACTTTCTTAGTAACTTCTTTGTAGGATGCTGCTTCGACCCATTTAGTGAAGTAGTCAATGGAGACCAAAATGAACCTGTGGCCATTGGAGGCGGCAGGTTCGATTGGTCCAATAACATCCATACCCCAAGCGGCGAACGACCATGGTGAGCTGGTTGCATTAAGCTCGCTTGGAGGCAACTTTATCATATCCCCATGTATCTGGCAGTGGTGGCACTTCCGAACATATTGGATGCAGTCCATTTCCATAGTCATCCAAAAGTAACCAGCTCGGAGTATCTTCTTCGCTAGAACAAAACCATTCATATATGGGCCATAGGTCCCAGCATGAATGTCTTCCAGCAATTTTGATGCTTCTTTTGCATCAACACACCTTAATAACCCCAAATCGTGAGTCCTCCCATACAGTATTCCTCCCATGTGGAAGAAATTATTGGACAATCTCCGAAGTATGCGTTTCTGAGTGGAATTTGCTAGCTCGGGGTATTCTCCTTTTTCCAAGTACTCATCGATGTCATGAAACCAAGGATTTCCGTCTGCTTCTTCTTCGACATGGGCACAGTAAGCTGGGTGATTATGTATCTTTATAGGAATAGGGTCAATGAAATTCTTTTCCGGATGCTAGATCATTGAGGACAAAGTAGTTAATGCGTCAGCGAACTCATTCTGGATTCTAGGGACATGCCGGAACTCTATCTTTGTGAACCTCTTTCTTAATTCCTGTACGTGGTGCAGATACGGCAGTATCTTGGAATTCTTTGTTGCCCACTCTCCTTGTACCTGATGTACCAATAGGTCTGAATCACCAATCACTAATAGCTCCTGGACGTTTATGTTGATGGCCATACTGAGCCCCAAGATGCAGGCCTCATATTCGGCCATATTGTTGGTGCAAGGGAACCTGATTTTGGCGGATATCGGATAATGCTGACCGGTCTCTGATACTAGGACTGATCGATTACTGACTCCCTTGAAGTTTGTTTCTCCATCAAAGAACATCCTCCAACCATCATACGATCCTGCAATGTCTTCTCCTATGAATGATACCTCTTTATCAGGAAAATATGTTTTTAAGGGTTCGTATCCTCCGTCTACGGGACTCTCAGCAAGATGGTCTGCCAGAGCTTTTCCTTTAACTGCCTTCTGATTCATGTAAACAATGTCGAATTTGCTCAGCAGGATTTGCCACTTGGCTAGATTGCCAGTGGGCATGGGCTTCTGAAAGATATAATTTAATGGATCCATCCTTGATTTGAGATACGTTGTGTAGGCACAGAAGTAGTGCCTCAACTTTTGGGCGACCCAAGTTAGATCACAACAGGTGCGCTCCAATAGAGAATATCGGGCCTCATATGGAGAACTTCTTGTTGAGGTAATAAATAGCTTGTTCCTTCCTTCCCGTTTCATCGTGCTGCCCCAGAACGCAGCCGAAAGCTCCATCTAACACGGCAAGATAGAGTAACAGAGGTCTGCCTGGCTCGGGCGGTACTAGGACTAGTGGTGTTGACAAATATTCCTTGATTCTGTCGAAAGCATTTTGACAATCTTCGGTCCACTTGGTCGCAGCGTCCTTCTTCAACATCTTAAAGATTGGCTCACAGATGGCTGTAGACTGTGCTATAAACCTGCTGATGTAATTAAGCCTCCCCAAGAAACTCATCACATCTTTCTTGTTCCTTGGTGGTGGTAGCTCTTGAATGGTTTTGACTTTTTATGGATCCAATTCTATTCCTCGGCGGCTTACAATAAATCCCAGCAACTTCTCAGTAGGAACTCCGAATGCACACTTCGCGGGGTTTAGTTTCAGATTGTATTTTCGCAATCTATTGAAGAACTTTCCCAAATTCTCCATGTGATCAGAAACTTTCTTTGATTTGATAATGACATCATCCACATACACCTCGATGTCCTTGTGAATCATGTCATGGAATATGGTGGTCATGGACCTCATGTAGGTGGCCCTGCATTCTTTAGGCTAAATGGTATCATCTTGTAACAATACACTCCCCACAGCATAATGAATGACGTTTTCTCAGCATCTTCCTTATCCATCCAAATCTGGTAATAACCAGCGAAGCAAACCACGAAGGACTACACTTCATGCTTGGCGCAGTTGTCAATCAGAATGTGTATATTTGGCAAGGGAAAGTCATCTTTAGGACTGGCCCGGTTGAGATCCCGGTATTCGACGCAGACCCTGACCTTCCCGTCCTTCTTTGGCAAGATACAATGTTGGCTAACCATGTCGGGTACTCCACTACCCATAGAACTTTGGCGTTGATCTACTTGGTAAATTCTTCTTTGATCTTCAAACTCATATCGGGTTTGAACTTTTTGAGCTTTTGTTTCACTGGTGGACACATTGGATTGGTTGGAAGTTTGTGAGACACAATAGACGTACCTAGACCAGTTATGTCATCATACGACCATGAAAATACGTCCTCATACCCTTTTAGAAACTCTGTGTATTCTTTATTTTCTGATGGTGACAAATGAATGCTGATGCGAGTCTCCTTGACGTTTTCTGATTTCCCAGGTTGATAACTTCAGTCTCGTCCAGGTTGGACTTAGGTCTGTTCTCAAAGTTCTCAACTTCTTTGAAAATCTCGTCAAGTATTTCGTCTTCATCTAAATCATTGTCCGTTTGATGCGTCATTTCATTGCATGTCACAGTCATTGGTTCATCAAGACAAGTAATAGTAATGCTGTATAAATAAAGTAATGAGAGAAGACAATAACAATAAATATCGGATTCATAAGAGAAATTTAGAAGATGCTTTGATGAATTGAATAACTGTTTTGAACATTGAAGATCTTATTGCAGAAATTGAAAAATACAGGAAAAGGAAAATCATTTAGTAAATAAAATAGTAAATAATGTTTGTTTTAGCCTTGCTACCCCGAGGCTCGTCGGCCTTTGGTCGTCTTGATAGACCAGTTCTTGAGATATGTCCCCTTGCTTACAGTCTGTATGGAAGGGCCTTCCTCCCCCTCCTTCTCGAGAACAACACAACAATCCATATCTTCGACCTCTAGGAACAAACTCCTTATCGCTTGAAGTGCTTCTTCCTCGTTTGATCTGTAAATAATGTCGACCTGCTTGAAAGTCTGCTCAAGATGAAGTATCGGCTGCTCCAAAGGGTAATAGGGACCGCGCCAAGGTGGAGACCAGTCGTTGAATTCCTTCCAAGTGTACTCATACCCCAGACCAAAAGTGGTGCCATGTTCCTTGAGCTCTATGGGCTTCGTGATTCCTTGGAGGTTCTTACCGAGACCTTTGCCTGGCTCATATCCTCTCCAGTTCAGGATGCTCTCAATCTTGCTATCCGGCCACTTTTCCTTGTCGATAGCATTGACCCGCTCAATGTGGTGGTAAGTTCCCCCGCCTATCTTCCTTTTTCCGTCAATCACCAAAATAGTTTGACGACTATAAATGGGGTTGCTACCGTCACCATGAATAATCACCTCTTGGTTTTTCCACTCGAAATTTACCGCCTGATGTAGCGTTGACGCTACGGCCTCAGCAGCATGAATCCAGGGTCGTCCCAACAACAGGTTATAGGATGCTGGTACATCTATCACCTGGAAATCCACTTCGAACCAAGTCGGTCCCATCTGCAGACATAGACTGATCTCCCCCATGGTGGACCTCTGAGAACGGTCGAAGGATTTCACATTGATCGCTCCATCCCTTATATCATGTAGCCCTTTACCCAATTTCTTGAGTGTTAACAACGGACATATATTAAGACTGGAACCTTCATCGATCAATATTCTCGTGATGAAATGACCTTCACATTGCACGGTGATGTGCACCTCTTTGTTGTGCCCCAATCCTTCAAGTGGTAGTTCGTCTCATGAAAAGTGATTTTATGACTCTCTAGTACCTGACCTACCATATTGGCCATTTCCCCGCTAGTGATGTTGTTTGGCACATATGCATCACTCAACACTTTCAACAAAGCATTTCTGTGTGTTTCGAAATTCTGCAACAGAGAGAGGATGTATATATGTGCTGGTGTCTTGTTCAGCTGGTCGATGACTGAATAATCATTAGCCTGTACCTTTCTCCAAAGGTCATAGGGACCTGTTTCGATAAGGGGAGGCCGATTGGCAGCCTTCTTGCTTGACTCGGCCAGATGCTCAGGGGTATAGACCCTACCAGTTCTCGTCATACCCTGTGCTGCGACAACTTCCTCAGACCTGACCTTGCTTTTCCTTCTCGCCTCGGCTATGTAGTCCCAAGGGATAGCGTTTGAATTTAAGGGTGGCGTGGTTGACATTGCCACCGGAATTGCGTAGCCATCCTTACTTCAAATGAAATGTGTGTTCAGGGTGGCAAGACTGCGACCTCGAATGGTGCCGGTGCATTTGATGAAGATACAAACTCAATTTCAATTGGCACTGGTGACTTTGCAGGTGGAGCTGCTTCAAACTCAAATGGTATAGACATATTCACCTCAGCGTCCTCATATGGTTGAATCTGGAGTATGATCGGTTTGAGAGTGACTACGGGTTTCTTTGGGTCATCGCCTTCTGCGATCAACCCGATTGATCCCTTGGGATCCCAATAATCTTCTATTTCAATCATATGGATATCTCTACCTTTGTGGTCTGGAAAAGGATTGTCGGGGACGTACAGAGTGCGGTCTTTTGCCACAATAATCTTGTTGTCAATGAGAGCTTGTATTTTGTCCTTCAGAGAGCGGCATTCTTCGATGGTGTGTCCTTTCATGCGAGAATGGTATGCACAGGATTTTTTTGGGTTAACCCACTGAGAAGGGTTCTCAGGGGTGGCAGCAGGGATAGGTGTGACATAACCAGCTGCTTTGAGCTTCTCATACAGCTGGTCAATGGGCTCGGCTATGGCGGTGTATTGCTTTGGAGGGCGGCGATCAAAATTGGGACGAGGTATAGGGAAGTTTTCACATGCAGGGGGTGATTGGTAATAGGATGGCTGGGAATTATAAGTGTGGTAGACAGGAGCGGGTTGTGAGTATTTGGGCGAAGCAGGTTGATATGTGGGCGGTGGAGCTTGGTAATTCGGTGAGGGTGCTCGGTAATTCAGGGTTGGCTGGTATGTGAGTGGAGATGTTGGATAAGTTTGGTATTTGAGTGGGGACTTGGCTTTTTGTGCAACCATTACGTCTCCCACGTCTCTCTTCTTAGACACACCACCAGACTGTAAAGCCTTGTTAGTGGCTTGCAATGCTTCAAAATTTGTAACCATATCACTTTTAATACATTCTTCAATCTGCTCACCCAATTTGATGATGTCAGAGAACTTGTGGCCTTCAACCATCATTAACCGTTCATAATACTGCGGGTCCTGAGCCCGGACAAAGAACTTGTTCATCTGCTCTTCCTCTAGAGCAGGTCTGACTTTAGCGGCTTCAGACCTCCAGCGAGTAGCATACTCACGAAAGGTTTCTGTGGGTTTCTTCTTCAAATTTTGAATGTAGAACACATCTGGTGCGTTCCCTGTGTTGAATCTAAACCTGTCCATAAAATCAGATGCCATGCTTACCCAGTTTGACCATTTCTTGGGGTCTTGGCTGATGTACCAAGACAGTGCATATCCCTTCAAACTCCTCATGAACAGCTCCATGCAGATTCTTTCATCCTTTCCCACGCCAACCAATTTGTCGCAATAGGTCCTCAGATGGACTCTCGGATCACCAGTACCATCAAACATTTCGAACTTTGGAGGTTTGTACCCCTCGAGCAGTTCGACATCAGGTTGGTCAGTTTCCTAAGCTCCTCGGCCAGGTTCCTGATAAGTAAGTCCTTTTCGTCAGACTCGGATGCCTGTGGTATAGGAGGAGCGGAGTGGGTCACGATTTCCACATAGATGGGATTGTTATAGGTGTGGAAATGGTCATTTGTGTGGTTTTGAGGTTCTGGGATGAGTGGAGTGTTATTTGAGGTGTGGCAAGCATTGCACTGCGTCAGGAGAGTTTGTCTCTTTGAGGGGTTGGCGTGATGGTGAGGTGCGGGATGATTTTGCTGTCTTGGGATATTTTGTGGAGGTGCGGGGTTTTGAGCATTCAGAAGGTTGATGTTGGGGACGTTGAGGGAAAATGACAAGTTGGCTAGATTCCGGACTTGATCAACTTCTTCCTGAGACTTCAGCAGTTTCTGTTCAAGTGGTGACATGTTCTCATGCAGGACCTGAATACCTCGGCCATCAGTGGCCTCTACCCACTCAATCATATTCTCCTTTCTGGTGCCGCTGGACTCTTCCATCTTACTTTTGCCTTTGTCTTTGACCTTAGGAAGACTAAGATGAGGGGTAGGTGGAGGGCCCTTGGATCTGGTGCGATAGGCTGATGATGCCAGAATGCACGAACTAACCTTTGGGGAGGGGAGTAAGAAAATAAAAACAAAAAGCAACCAAGTCAGTGAGGATTATGAAAATAATATTGTGGTATTTAAACACATAATGCGAAAATGTAAAGCGCGTTCTAAGTTGGGAACTTCTTTGTGCCCGAGGTAGGCCAAGCGACAAATTGACTTGGAGAACTTAAAATGGTAAATGCCTCATTTTATTGATAATAAAAATAGACAAATCCCAAAACGATAGACGAAAAATAAAATTCACTAATGGCCATTGGCCTTATTACACTGATAGAAAAATAAAGACACCCCTATCTACTTGGTCCCAGAAGGACCTTTCCCAGACTCGGCATTCTTGCTTTCCTTGTATAGTTTTCCCAGCTCGCGAAGTCCCAGCAAAAGGTAGGTTCTTGCTAGGTATCCCCCTGCAGCTCTCTCAGCCTTTTGACGATCTTCAACTCTTTTGATGAACTTTTCTTCCAGCTCGACTATACCTCGTTCCAAGTACCCCAGCCTCTTGTTGGCGTTGATAGCCATGTCCTTTCATTCCTCGATCAGTTTTTGTTGGACTCATGTATCTTGTGGTGGTAATCCTCATTTTCCCGGATCCTTTTGCATAGTTGGTTGTATTTGACTTGTGCCTCGGCCCTTTCATCTATAACCATGTGACCTCGGACGTACCCCAGCTTGCTCTAACCACCTAGATCCTCTTCTAACCAACCAAGATAGAAAGGGGTACAACCGACATGATATTTACTGGCTCGATGGTGTCTTTCTCAAGTATAACCTTGCAGTGCCACAGGTGCTGAGCTTGGCACTTGTGAGGACTGCCATTATTTTGAAAGTTAGCTCGAAGATGGCTCATCTTCTCGACCCTAGGGATGACTTGCTTGCTTCCTGCTTGCCTCACAACTCGAAGAGGGACGTAAGGGTATGCCCCCCTTAGACTAATCAGTATCAGAAATGATGCGTCTCGGGATCAAATGATGAACTCATCCGTCGGGAACCATTCAAACATCCATTGAACCTGCTCTTCAGTCAAGTTATCAAAAAACTCAACTCATCCCTCGGCATTTTCAGGCTGAGCGAACATGTCAGGGATATAATTCATTCACTTTGGGTGATGGAAAGCGATGTGGTCATCCCACATTCTGCGGTGAATGTCTTGTCTATATTCGCCTCTTTGGAGATGTTCCATGAGCCAGAGTTGAAGTAATAAATTGCAACCTTTGAAATTCTTTGCTCCTTGTTGACACCTTTCTAAGGCCCGATATATGTCTGCAACGATCATGGGCACAATGCTGAAGTCTTGCCCATTTACCCCTTCCATTATGGTCTTAGTTACCGTGTCTAGCTTGGTATGGATCATTTCCTTCTTCATCGGGAACACGATCCTACCCAAAAAGCAAACCATAAACACGAACACTCGGTGATGGACGTGTCCGAGAGAGGTGATAGAAAACTCGTCATGGTAGGTACGTTATGATTTACTGTAGCCATACCTTTCGTACAAGTAGTCAAAAGGAATGTACGAATCCTCCAGACATGCCAATTCTGCGTCCTTTTTCAGACCCATCATTTTGAGGAAACTTTTGCCTGTGCGGTTCTCAAACATCAACAACCCTGGAGTCTCCAATACTAGGTTATCCAACCCTCCTATCTCTTCTATCAAAGGCGTCATTTCGATGTTCCCAAAGCAGAACATGAACCTTTCATGATCCCAGAACAGGGTAGCAACCTCTACTATCATTTTGTTAGGCTAGATTTCTAAAAGATATGGAAGGTTACCCAAGTTTTTCCTAACGATAACTTTGTCGCTAGAGTGCAGATCCTCCCACTAACTCAACAGTTTTGGGTCGATATTGGAGACCATGCCGAATCTTGGGACTTCGTGCCTCATTTTTTCTGTAAAGCAAATAAAGTTAGGCCCTTACCCCACCGGACTCGACTATTTATCGTCAATAATTAGCAGGAAACATTTATTTCTCCAAATAAATGCACAAAACGTGAGGGCGTCCGTTTGGGTTTAGGGAAACCCGGTGGACTTTTGGATAAGGCTATCTTAAAAGCTATCGTGCGGACGACACTTTAGCTCGACTAGGTTTGAACATGATTCATGCAACAATGCAACAGAGTAAGGTTTTTATAGGGTTTTAGACCGGTACCCTTGAGCGGACAACTCAAGGGGGGAAAGGCACGGAACCGTTGACTGCACCGCTGATCGACTAGTTTTACCGCAAATAATCCTTTCCGAATTTAGTGGGTAATAATATAGGAAGAGCGAAACCACTCATCAAGCGTTGCTATAGTATTTTGTTTGGCACGAGTGGAGTATGAATGTTGAGCATGATTATGCAATAATAAGTATTAAAACAAGTTGTCACGTATTTGCACGTTAAAGAAAGCGGTAAAAATGGTAGTAATGGTTTAAAGCAGTTACAAAAGAAAACAAAGAGACATGTCAGTTTTGTTTTTGAAGAAAAGTAAATACCCAAAGTAAACAATTAATTGCATGTAAAGGGAATAGGAAGGGTGCAAGTATTTAAAATTAAAGGCACAAATTTATGAAACAATTTGAAATGGTAAAAGCCTGGATATCCTCAGCAGACCTGGATATCCTCAGCAGAGTCGCCATGCTGTTGCACCCCCTTTTCCTCGCGGAGATCAGGTTTATGACATTGGTTAGGACAACTCGTTCTTTTTGGGAAAGGGGTTTGAATATTTTGAAGAGTCTCCACCTAACGATTTTAATGGTGCGTTAGGGAACCTAAAGGGTTCAATTACAACTACGTTACTAACCGGAGATTGAGTAAGGACTTGAAATTATCCTAAGGGGAAGGTGTTAGGCACCCCTCAGTATCCACAAGTGTGGTTCCCGACCAATGGTTTCGTGAATTTGTACAATTAGCAAATAACAAGTAAAGGCTCAAATAAGAGGGGATTTAAGTCTTAAGCATGTAGGTGTTTTAAAAAAACAGTAAAGAAGATTAGCTTTCGAAAAGGATTACGAGCTAAGCATATAAAAGGTGTCCTAGGTTTATAATAATATGGATAACATCAATGCAATACCCGATAATCACTCCTCGAAGGGGGCTACGCGTGGCATTAGCGCACCGGTCATCATATCCATATTCTACCCTTCCCTCCCCGTAAGGTTATTAAAAATAAGTGTTGGTCTCGACCTCTATTGCATGTTGTTACCCGTCCGTTCCTATCAGTCCCGGAGGAAATTAGGACTCCTATCCTAAAGGAAGGTGCTAGGCAGACCCTCATGTTTTAAAGGTAAAATACTAAGGCGACACATAGTAAAACATATAGGACTTCAATTAAGGGGAGCATGGAAAGCAAATAAAAGGCTCAAGTATGCCTCCACACATAGTACACATAAATAACATGTCTCATACACAACTAAGGTCCATATTAATTCATAATCCTAGAGAATGGTATCTAGGTGATAACACAAAGACAGATTTATTGCATAACTCAGAGAGGAAGTCTTAATCAGGCTTGCCTACTGGTTTTAAGCATGCTGACAGTTAAACATGATCACAAAGACAGTTCTGATTTTATTTTTTTAAGTTAATTACCTAAGGCTTGCCTAGGTGTAGGATAACATGCAACATTTATTCAGATTTGTTAATGACTCCAGGTTGTTTATAGCTAATAACATGCAATTCTAGGTGTTGAAGATGTGTAAGGACTAATTACCAGTTGCTTAGAACAGGGGACTGTTTGGTATTTAGACTAAATGCAGTTAAATAGATATGATCCTATAACATGATATCTAATGCAGCATGATGCATAATAACTTAAACAGGATTTCTAAATGCACATAGAATCACATCATTAGGCACAGTTTCAGGAATAGCATAGGTGACAGATTTTTAATGGTTTTTTTACCTAGAACAAGATCTCTACGTGTATAGCATGATGAGACATGATTGCAGTTTATTTATCCTAGGACAGTATTTCTAGTGAAGTTTCAGAACATGGGCAGAATCACGCAATAGCAACTTATTTTATTATTTATCCTATAGGCAGGATTTCTAAGCGTAGATGAGATGTTGAATACACATAGATCCTAAGAATCATGATATCTAATGCATGGCGTGTTGTACCTAAACATGGATGCTATTGCACATGGAGAAAATAAATCTAGAAACATGGTCTCTACCTTTAATTATACGACAATATGCATATCACCCGCCCATTTTTCACTATCCAACCCCAGAGTTGTTTACAATTAATTATTACAGACCATTGAATATGAATTACACAACTGTAATAGAAGAAAAATAAGAAGTTAACTATAGGCAGCCTACAGAATAGACTCAAGTCTCCAGGTCCTCAATGCCAGGTAATGTTTCACAGCCTTTTCACAATCTGGGTGTGTCAAAGTTCCCTAAGGATCTCAAGGGCTCCCGGGCAGTGCTCACACCCAGATTTCATAGCCAAAATAGAGTAAGTGCAGTGTGGAATGTCCAACCTCTGTGTGTCAAAGTTCAGAGGGAGCTCAAGGGTCTCAAGGCAATGCTCATATAGAAGGGGCAGAACCTAGACTTCTAAGAGTACATGTGAGAGTGATTTTATCTTTAAAAGGTTTAAGTAAGAAAACAGTTTTGAGAAAGGGTAAGTAAGAAAAACAGTTTTGAAGAGGGAAACTTGATTGGAATAGAAGTTCAACATCACACAAAGGACCTGAGATAGTCCAACAATCACAAGCAAGGGTAATGGAATTTGAGGGACAAATACAGAGCATGTGAGGGAAAACATGTAGTAGGCAGAAACACCTATAGGCATGCAATCAGAAGCTCCTAAGGGTTTAGAGGATCAGGGGTACAGTGAAGTACTGGATTAGATTAAAATATCAACACCAAGACACTAAGACTATGATCACTAATGTACCAATCATAGGCATAGGGATTCACATAAGAAACATGTGCGAAGTATACAGAAACATGCTGGTCGTTGACAAGTAAAGCCTAACTTAACATGCAGAGGAGAGTTCAGGATCCTAGTTACATGTTGAACAACAGAATAATAAGTAAAGCAAATTAGAAATACAGTGAATTGCAACAACAACAAAAACATGTTGGTTTGAGAACTGAAATCTGAATTAGAACATACCAGTGAAGTAAAGAAAAGCAGTAACACAAACAGGAAGTAGGAGATGCACAATAGTTAGCCTTGGCTTGCAACCGTCTAACTTAAAATAGTAGTAATTAGCACAGAAGAGAGAGAGAGCAGAAGAGTTTTTTAATTGTGTGTGAGAGAGAGAGAGAGAGAGTTGGACAGATCAATTCGTGTTTGTGTGTGCCATAGAACGAATAGAGTATATATAGTTTTGAAAATAGGAAGAAATAAGGTAAAGTCCATAGTCAAGCAGTAAAATAAGGAATTAGAATCAATCAACACAAAATCAGTTTAAGTTTTTCCCTTAATTAAGGGGTTAAATTCCAAACGGTACTAAACATATTATCAATAAGGTAATTTTAGCATAGTAAAAGTAGGATACATGTGATCAATAAGGAAAGACACCATATGAGGCACATAAGGAAATAAATTTCAGCATGGTAAAGGTATAAGGCATGTAATAGAGGCTAAGTTCAGAATATTCCAATTAAGGAAGGCACGTGTAAATTAATTTAATAGAATTATTCATAGAAATAAGGCAAGAGCTAATTTAGATTCTGAAAATCAGTAAGGAAACCCTCGAATGAGGTTCTAAGTACAGGAAATCCGCATCAAATAGGGAGAATATCACATATTTAAGGGAATACTCAGAATCCATAGAGAATAGTACTAATCGCAGATTCAAGTGGCAAATAAAATTGACTTAAGCGCAATAAACACATATTAGGAAAAATTAGAAACCTTAATCACAAAGTTAGGGATTCAAATCAGAACATAACAAATAATTAAAGGACCTAGCAGAACAAACGTGTTTTAGGCAGAATTGACGAAGGGTCAGAAACCCTAACAACAAACATAGAGCAAAAATCACAAAATCACGCAATGTACATGAAAGCAAAGTAGTCATATTAGAACAGGTAAAACATTATCGCAAAATAAACTCAGAATCGCAGATTGAAACGAAAAATTTGGGGTTTTTATCAAAATGAATCAAACAAAAAGGGGAAAATCTTAAATTACGTTTAAGCACGATGAGAATCATAAGATAATGCTAAGAAATCGGAAAGAGAACTATTTTGAAAA